>CAUYSK010016488.1:0-20908 GCA_963575035.1 Avahi laniger | reverse complement strand
TTGCTAAGACCAGTTCCGCAGTGGGCGGTGGTTTCCCTCACATGTCGCCCTGGAGCCACAGGGCTTTTTTCTCTTGGGACCAAAACTTGTTTATTGTTTTATTCTAAATATAAATGCAGCACATGCTTATGGTAGAAAATTTGAAAGTACTGATAAAAATAAAAGTAATTTATAATCTTATCAGATGTAGGTAATCTCCACCAATTATTTGATGATATGTCTTTGGAGTAATTGTGCCTGAATGTTTCTCTAGCAAAAGAGGACTCATTCCATATACTCAGTTTTGTATGTTGTGAGTTTTTTTTTAATTTAAAATTACATTGTGAAACTTTTCTATCTTTTGAACAAAGTATAGGTGTGTATGGTGTGTGTGTTTTAAATGTCACATTAGTATATACATGTGGATGTCAACTAAATCCATGTGACAAACTGCAAAGTATGAATGAGATTATAACAGGTAAATAAATAGATCTCCAATGGCTGTATCTTTGTTAAGAAATTTCAAGACTGTACAAATGAGTCTTTAGGACTCATGAAAGATAATGTATGGGCTGCTGTATCACTTTGAAATAAAAGTTTCTTATGTCACGTTTCTAGCATTTAAACGTTTCTATTTTTTTAAATGTGAAAAAGTCATACCTCCTCCCCAAAGTTACATTGTAAGCACATTCCCATGCTATTACATTTTCCTTGGAAACATGATTTTTACTAGCTGAGAAATATTTGATAACCATGATTTACTTATCCAGTCTTTTGTTGGATATTTGATTATTTCATTTTTCCACTCTCCTGCTATTAAAAATAAACGTATGTGAGAAACCTTATGTTGATGTCTTAGTGCACATTTCTGACCATAGCTTTTGGGTAGATTCTTCAAAGTGGAGTTATAGGGTCAAAGGGCATGACTATGCTTAAGGCCCTCAACACATCCTGCCAAACTGCCGTCCATAAAAGTTGCACCCTTGCTCGTTCCCACCAGCAGTGTATGGCGGTGTATGGCAGTGGGTCTTAGGATCACAGGGAAGGGGGGCCCACCAGCCGAAACCCCATGCCTGCTGCACCCCAGAGGGCCTTTATCCCCATTCGATGAAGATGACAACAGGATTCACTGAGGATGGCAGACACCCCCATTACAGGGGGTCATGCACACTGCCAGGGCGCACCCTGGTGTGATTCCGTACCACAGCAGGGCCACTGGGGCTGCTACATCGATTTCCAGCTTCCTCTTCACCAAGGGGCCAATGACTGCTCTTAGCCAGAAGTGGCCAACAGGCTGGTCGTGGGTCCGGCATCGTCTGGATGTTTTATCTTTCAATATCTGCATTCTCATACCACGGCAGACTACTCCAGTTTGGTTATATCTTTTATTAGCATATTTAGTCCCAGTTTCTGCCTAAGATTACTTTAGACCCAATCTTTATTAAGTGTGTTACCAAAAAGCGAAGTCTCCTTGAATAGTTTCTGCATGAAGTCTGCCACCAGGGACTTAAGACATGCGCTTATCCCTGTATTCATTCATTTCTTATTCAACACATTTTTAAAGACAACCTACTGTATGCCAGGCACAGGAAGTGCAGCAGTCGAGAAGACACACACAGTCCCTCTCCTCACGGAGCCTGGCCCCCATGCTCTGGATCTCTGACACGGTCTCTGACCACCTGATTAGGTCAGGCCCGCCAGGGTAGCTCCCTATCTTAATTAAGGGCAGCCGACATGGGACCTTAATCACATGTGCAAAATCCCTTCACAGCAACACCTGTGTCCACGTTTGATTGAATGAGAGAAGGCATGTGTCCACCAGGGGCTGGGAATTTGGGGGACTTTCTTAGAATTCCACCTAGCAGAGAGAGGGACAGGGAGAGAAAGAGGGAGAAAGAAAGAGGTCAGGAGGTTGCCTGAGGGAGCAGACTCTAAAAAGGTCACCATCCGGTGTGATCAGTGGTAGAAAATGGAACAGGAGATTAATAAGCAGAATTGTCACCGAAGGCCAGGTGGGGAGACCTTACCCCCCCTCCCACATGTGCAGATCCCTGCAGACCATGAGGTCTTCCAAGAGCTGCAGTCCAGCACCTAGCGCATGAAACTGGCTGGGTGGGCACAGCCACGGTCCCCCTGTAGAGGCAGGACAGCAGCTGGGCATTGTGGGGAACCCCATAGTGGGCTGGGCTTTGTTTAGCCACGTGAGCATTTGCCCAATTATGAGACCTTGAATTTGGTCGAGGAGGTCAAGGGAGGAGTCCATCTGCCCAGGGTGATTTTCCAGTTACCTGTTACCTCTCTCATCTGAGCAGAAAACTTTCTTTCTTTCTTTTTTTTTTTTTTTTAACAAATTCAAGGTGTCAACTTGCATTGCTTTTCTCTTACTTCGAATACAACACATATTCATTGTAGAAAGAGAAGAAACCACAAATTAACAAAAAGACAGAATACTCCTACTCATAATCCCACCCTAGAAAAAGCCACTTTTAGGACCTTGAATATATTTTTGTCCAAAATGGGAGGATATTATATGCACTGTTTTATTACCCAGTTTTTACTTACTATATTGAGCCGGCCATTGCATATCAACATTTTTCTACTGTCGCACAGTATTCTGTTATATGGATATTTCAAAATTTAGCCAATCTCCTGTATAAACAATGTTGTAATGGACCTCTCATAACTAGTCATAATTGTTTCGTTAGAATAAACGCCTAGAAGAGGGATTAGTGGGCAGGTGGCCACTGTGTCTCAGTTTCTCCACCTATCAAATGAGGATAATAATAGTGCAGACATCCAAGGAAACTGAGGCAGTCAAATGGGAGAAAGCATATAAAGTGGTCCAGCACAGAGGAACTGCCCAGTGAAAGCAGATATTAAGCAGCACCTTTTTGGGAGATACGCTTTTTAATAGAAATGTTTCCAGCATATGGCACACACACGCGCCAGCCAGTGGCAGAACCTGGATGTCCACCTGCCCACGGCGGTCCAGGGAAACTCCACAGACGGCTCCCCTGCCCTGTGAGCACATGCTGCTCTGCACAGCTATGTCCGCCACATTGAATCAGAAGTGGACTTTTGACTCGCTTTGGCCAATAGAACTCAGCGGCGGCAACCGTGTACCAGCCCTTAGAGGACCGGCAATTTCCTGCCCCTGGGAAGCAGCCGCTGTGTAGTACGTTCAACTACTCTGAGACTGCGAATCTGTGAAGAAGTCCATGCAGGCCACGTGGAGAGAGAAAGAGACGCCCAGCCAACGCCCAGCTGGTCCAGCCATCCGCGGAGGAGCAGATATGGGAGTGAAGATGCCCTCTGGGCCTTTGCACTCCAGTTTAATCCAGCACGCTCCTGCGTTTGGCACCGGGGGCTGTCAGGGATTTGCTCTTGCTCTGAACAATGGAGTATGCAGCTCCTGTCACACAAGAGCGGGGGCCTCTTTTGCACACATGGCTGGAAAAGGAAGATCTCTGCCTGCCTCCTCGGGCAGAGTGAACTGAGCAGAACAAGCCGACCCCTGTCTGGATGATCTGAGGTTGACATTAGGGTGGAAGGGGCAGGGGTTCTGCTCCGCCATGTGCCAGCCGTGACTGTCAGTGAGTCATTGCCATCTCTGAGCCTCAGTTCCTCCATCTCTGCACGAGGACAAGCACCCACGCCTCTCAAGGACGTGTGAGTTTCAGGATTGCTTTGTGCTCCTGCAGGGGAGGCGCACACGGCAGCGGGAAGCAGGTGTGAGTGCCACCAGGGCACAGAGCACAGCTCCCCGCGACGCCTGCTCTCCCCACTGCTGGGCCAGAGGGAGAACAGTGAGGGGCACGCTGTTTCTGAATCAAATCACAGCCGTGCTAGGAGGTAAAACAAAATCCACGTGAAGTCTCAAGCGAAATCAGCTGTGAACAGAGGGGCGGCTTGCAGGCCATTGGCTTCCCGGGATGCTAATGCAGCCGAGGCCCCCCCTCAGCTCCGAGCACACCTGTCCACCTGTCCATGGCGCCTCCGTTCGGGTGGACCATGTCGAGCAAAGCAGAGTCCAGCCTCCCCCTCCCCAAACTTGCCTCTTCCCCAAGGTCTCCTATTCCTCCAAGCAACCCCACTGTCTGCACAGCCACCTGTGACCCTGGGTCCAGTCGGTCCCCAAGGCCCCTCAAATGTTTTCTCAGATGCATCTCTTCCACTTCCTTCTTACTTCCATTGGCCCAAAAAGAAATAAAAATAACAGTAAATAAACACGTAATGGACTTCCTAAGTGCCTGTTCTAAGCATTCTATGTATATAAATAGCAACACGTTTAATCTTACCTACCCTGTGAAATGGATTATTATCCATTATCACATTTTTATAGACGAAGGAATAAAGCTCAGACAGGTTAAGCCAACCCCAAGACCCATGGTTTGTAAGAGGCAGAGTTGGGATTTGAACCCAAGGAGTCTGGGCTCAAAGCCCATGGGTGTGACCACCATCCTACACTGCCTCCTGCGAGTTCCCAGCCTAGAAACCGGGACGGGGGCCCTGCAGAATGCATAGCCAGCAAGAGGGCCTCAAGATGTTGTACTTCCCATGTCCCTTCTGAGGCCCAGGTGGACTCAAGGCCAGGCCGGGTTTGGGGCACACGGATTTTGTCAATCAGGCAGTTGCTGGGTACACATAGCGTCTACTGTAGAAGAATTAGCTGGCTACACATCTCCCCAGATTAAATCCAGCCTGATGCAAACTTAGTTGGCTGGTGCACAGAGTAATCTTTTGTTCCTCCCCAGTCCTAATATCAGATCCTATTAACAAGGGAGCATTACCTAAAAGGCTGGGAGAGGAGCCCAGAGATGCTGCTCAGCGAGGCCAGAAAGCCCTGTGCTGACCAGCAGCTGCAGCCAGGGGTCAAACGCTAAGGTGAACACTACACATGTGGCTTCTCTGAAGCCAGACCCATCCCTGACCACGTGCCTCCCGACACCACCCTAACCCTAAGAAACTCCCCTGCGTGCTCAGGCTGTTGTCACACCCCACTGAGTTTGTGTCTGACCTTCCTTCTACGAGGCATGCCCTTCTCCTTCGAGGAGCTCAGGGCAGGAAGGGGAATGGGGGAATTTTAAGTCACCTCTCCTTGCCAACGGGCTCTCTCCTGGGCTGTTGCAGACAAACACCGGCAGGATTGTGTGCCTTGCTCAATACACTAGAATACTGCCCAGACTTTCACCTGGAGGCCTTGAAGTAGACATAGCTCTTAGAGCAGGTCAGCATTTCCGAAGGACTGACAGCGGCTTATTTAAAAGGTAATCACCTATTAATATCTGCCATTTCCCTAAATATGCACACAATATTTCAGAATAACAACATTGAGATTATTACTTAACAATATGACTACTGAAAACAGTTTAAAAATTTTTTTCGTTCTTTTTGTCCTATTGGGAGGCTCACAGTAGTTGATGTGTATAGAAGCATTTTATTGATCTTAAGGTGATATTAAACTTTATTTTTATCAAAAAATGGATAATTTATTCCATAAAATTATTGTGCTTTTGCTTTGTGCTAGGTTTTGTGCAAGAGATACAAAGATTAACTCAAGATCAAGCTTATTCTTCAGGGATCTTGAATAAAAGAGACCAGATGAGTAGAAAGTAGGTTTCCACTGAGTCTTCAGAAGAACTTTCTGACATAGGGACATCATGGTGCTTACTTTAGTTAAGACAGTAGAGTGTTTAAGAGCCAGGCCTCCTGGGCTCAAATTCCATCCCTGCCACTACTAGCTGTGTGGCTTTAGGAAAGCTACAGAACCTCTCTGTGCCTCAGTGTCCTCATCTGTGAAAGAAGATAACTAATGCAGACCAGCAGGAGTGTCTAGCGTGGAATGGCCACCCTGAGAACAGAGTACCCTCTGTCCTTATAGATGGAGATCAGACACAGGGCTGGGTAGTGTGGAAGTAGTTCATACCTTGACAGGGGCCTGCCCAGGTGAATTTGAGGCCTTTGAACTCCTGAGAGTTTACAAATCCATGGCCTGATCCTTGAGGAGCACTCAGGCTAGGGGAGGTGACAAGTCACTAACACAGCGTCAATGTCATGAGAGCTGCACAAAGAGGCCAGGTTCACTGAGGCTGCAAAGGGGGCGTGTGCGAGTGTCTTGAAGGACAATTTAGACTTGGACCTTCAAGTATGCAGAGAAAGGACATCATGCTGGAAATGGAACAATTTCACCTACAGTCCCAGCTACTCAGGAGGCTGAGGCAGGAGGATCACTTGAGCCCAGGAGTTTGAGTCCAGCCTGGGCAATATAGTGAGATCCCATCTCCAAGAAAAAATAAAAATAGGCTGAGTGTGGTGACTCATGCTTGTAGCCCCAGCACTTTGGAAGGCTGAGGTGGGAGGATTGCTTGAGGCCAGGAGTTGGAGACCAGCCTGGGCAACATATTGAGACCTCGTCTTCTCTATTTAAAAAAAAAAAAAGAACAGTTCCATCTGATGGGCTTATAGGGCAGAATGCCGGTTGGAGTGAGGGCTGAAAGGGCTTGAATGCCAGGCAAAGGGTCTGAACATTTGCTGGGCACTGGGGAGTTCTGGAAGAACAGGCTGGTCCTGCCTTAACTGCTTTGAGCAAAACCATGTCCCAGATTGTCAAAACCTTTGACCTGCCCTCACCTTAGATCTGAACAGAGCTGTCTGCAGTCCCCTGGGCCTACACAATTGTGTCACAGCGCTGGGCTCGGTGTTTGGAAATTACCTTCCTCGTTATTTCTTTGTTTCCAGGTCTCTTTGAGGGATCAAGGTCACTAACAGGCTGGTACCTCTGGCCAAGGGGAGAGAGACACCACCAATAACGGGGTTTGCCTTTGGAGATGAGGCACTGCTCAAACTGAGGGTGCGGGAGACAGCCTCTAAGACGCCAAAACGGAGACTCCGGCCTGAATGACGGCTCCGAAAAGGGTCTAAGGAGCAGTGTCGGTCTGGGAGTGAGACCATGCAGATCACCACCCCGAGTCAGAAGCCTTTGCAGAGACGCGACCAAATCCTGCATCTTTGCTCAAAGCCCTGCAGCAGACCCTGCCCCTAGGATGAGACCAAGCCAGCCTTCTAACCTCCCAGTCACCCCTCTCTGCTTCCTCAGAGCCCGACCTCCCTCGTCCTGGGCACAACTCCTGCTCTGGAAACAGTGGCAGCGCTTTGCTGTCCTCTCAATCTGGCTCGAGTGTTCATTTTTCGGGACCCCGGTGTGCCAGGCACCAGGCGAGGGGCTTTCTCTACTTCATTTCACTTGATCCTTCCAACAAAGGAGAGGTAGAAATGATGGCACCCTTTTTCCAGATGAGGGCACTGAGGCTCAGAGGGGAGAAGAAAGTTCGAGAGTCAATAGCAGAACCAGATTTGGAATCTCCAAAGCGCACACGGCTTCTGCCCGTAGTCTCAGCCTCGCTCACTGGAGTGCAGCCTCTGCGGCCAGCAGCCTGGCTCTGTGACTTTGCGCAAGTGACTAGCTCCTCTGGGCTTCAGTTTTCTCGTGTATAAAACGGAGACAATAATATTAAATTACCTCGTAGGACTGTTTTGAGAATTAAAGAATTATTACATGTAAAATGCTCCGAGCAGCGCCTGATGGGCAGCGGCTGCTTTCATTTTTGTTTTTGGTGAGTAGGGCATGACCTCCGAGTTGGCGCCAACCCCCAGTGACGTCCTAACCGGGCCTCATGGTGTGTGGTGCTGGCTCTGCCACTTATCCACCATGTGACTTTGGGGCCGGCCGTCCCTCACAGATCCTGGGTTTCCCGTATATCAGACGGGAATGAACTAGGGTGGCGATTCTGAATGGCGCACCGTGAGCCTTTGGGAACCTGGGGGAAGCAGTGAATACCGTCCGGGACGATTCTGCGTGTTGTTCCGAGCATTTCTCGGCCCCTGGAAGCCCACCGGGAGCTTGGGTCTGGGGACTGCATGGTTTGTGGGCTCCTCAAGCTTCCATCCAAGAAGGGCAGGGGATGGATCGGGAGTAGCGGACAGCTCCTAGTGTCTCTCTCATCCCTGTCTTTTCTCCTTCCTCCCTTCCTTTATTTCCTGCTTCTTAAACCTTCCTGCGACTGTGGCGTTAGAAACTGTGCAGATCCCAGGGCAGAGGGGACCCAGACTGGACCTTCCCCGCGCACACCCACCCGGTTTCTGCTTGGGGACTTCTTGGTCTCCTCCACTGCTGGGACAAAGCCTTCCTCAGTGGCGAGAGGGGCGGGGAGGGCGAGTTTGCAACACGAGACACTCAGAGGCGGGAGCCCTCCCTGCCTATCTGCCGGGGTGGGGCCAGCTGTCTGTACAACAGACCACCTCATCCCCACTCGGGGGCAAGCAGGGGGATTTAGGGGCCGTCCCAGCAGGAAAGCAAAACCAAGCCTTCCAGGAGGAAAGCATGCATCCCCAAGCCAAGCCAGGCCTGTGTCACAGAGGTGTCACCACTCGGTGAAGGAGACCAGCCAGATGCCTAGGAGCAAATGAGTCCCTGTGGGCTGGGGCACGAGGCAGAGCTGTAAATCCCTCCGGGTGTGCCCCTCGGCCTCTCACGTCCCGCCCGTAAATGGTCCCGCCACTTGGCAGTCTGCTCTCGCCATTTTTATTTGGGGTCGTCCCCAAAGGCCACGTGGCGGGGAAACAGGCCCGGGGACACAATGGTGGCACAGTGAGTGACCAGCCGCCCAGGCCGCGGCTAATCACTAGGAACACCTGGAGGAGCTCGTCGAGGAAACAAGAAACAAAATCCCCGCGATTAGGGTTGCAGGCTTCTGGTGGTCCCGGCTAATCTCTTTCAGGTGGAGGGCCAGTGGGGGGCTGGGCTGCCTCCCCAGCCCGAAGCCTGGGGCTGGTGGCCAGAGAGTGTTGAGCCCAGAGGCTTGCAGGGCCGTCCTGTTCGTCTGTGGCAGCAGGTGCTCGCTAGCGCCAGGGGCCATGGAGAAAGCCAATGTGTGTGTGGGAACCCCGTAAAAGAGATCAATTGCTATAGAAGCCCACCCCCTCTCCGGAGGGAGTTGCCCCTACCCCCATCCGCTCCCAAAGTGCTCAGAAGCAAGAAGAGCCAACAGCAAAACTGAGATGAACAAATTCCTGGGTGCTCAGCTTCTAGATAAAGCAGGCAGATGCTGATCATTTTTGTTCAAGAGTAACACATGCTTATGGTAGAAAATTAAGATAAACTATAGATAAGGGAAAAAGTAAAAAGCACATGGTGCCACCACCCAGAAATAATCATGTTTAGTGTTTGGGACCTATCCCTTCTTCCTGCATACATATGGTGGAAATTTATAAATGTTATTATACAAATGTTTTCTTCTTCAAGTAGAATTATGTCATGCACGCCATTTTAAACCTATTTTATTTACTCCTCCATATAGCTTTAGTATCTTTCTGTACCATTAATTGTTCTACACCATTTGTAGCGACTCTATAGCCTCATGTTGTGCAGAAACCTGGGTTTATGTGGCTAATCGTGGACTGATGGCTTCTCCAAGTTTTCCATGCTCACATGCATGACTGCTTTGATCCATTTTTAATCTTGAAAATGTCATGAACTTCCACCGGGGGCACCAGATGGGCAAAAAAAAGTGACAAAAAGCTTTAATGGTTTTAATGATAATTTTGCCTGCATTGGGGTATTGATAAATACATTTAACAGGAAGGAGACTTTGGGGGAAGATCACGGTCTGGTCCGCCCCCATCAAATTTGCACATGAGAAAACTGAGCCTGGGAGAGAGAAATACCGAACCCAGGATGCTGGCTGCAGGGCAGCTGCACATTCAGAGGGATTTGGACAAGGTTTTGTCTCCAATGAACCTTAAGGAAGATGTCTGCAAAGATTGCATCTTTTCTTGAACCAGTAAAGAGTTTTGTTTTCCAAACAACAGAGGGTTCGAACTGCCTCTCCTCTTTTGAATTTTGATTTTTGGAATGACCCAACCTATCCCAGAGAGAGGAGGCAAAAGGGAATGTTGCCCTGCTGAAAATTGCTCCCTGTCCCCAAAGAAGGTGCATCCTGGGTCTCTGGGAAGTCTTCTCGGCAGGGCCAGCTTCAAGGGCATGTGACTTGGGACCTAGACTCTGTCTCATACTCCACCACCGCCAGGGGCCTTGACTTTTTACTCTCTCTCGGCCCTAAAAATTATGTAGCTTGTCCTGTCCTCAGGGTTTGGACACTTCTATTTCCCTGTTAGCTTCATCTCAAGTGTCATAGAGAAAGGTCACTTTATCCAAGCTTTCACAGTACGGGGAAGATAGTTCAGGCCCCCCAATGGGAAAATGGCTTGTTCAGGGTCATGTGACCATTTGTAACAGAGCCAGGACCCAAACTCTGTGCTGCAGATGGTTAGCCTGACATCAGACCTCCTTTGGACACAACCAATTCATCAGTAGGATGTTGCCTTTCACACCAGGAAGAAAGGTCTCATCAGGGAGGTGATTTGAAGGCATTGACAAGGGTCTCTGCCTGCAGACACTGGTCCCGTGGGCCTGCCACGGTGCCTGAAGTTCACCATTAGAGAGAATTTGCACGTGAGGCACTGTACCCTCAAGCCACATCTTTGGAAACTTGCATGGATTTTTAAGCAGCCGCATACAGGTTCCCTAGGGCTTTACGGTGACCTACAACCCCAGTGGTCATAGCTGCCATTTGCTCGGCACTGGAGGAACGCACTGCACAGGACAGAGCCTGGTTCTGCCTCCAGGAAGCCCACGTTCTTGTGGCCACACAATTTCTCAGACATCCTCACAGCTCAGGCTTCCCAGCTGAGGCTTTGCAGTCCTGTGTGAACTTGGGTACGTCATTGCACCACTCTGAGCCTCAGTGTCTTCTTCAGGGAAGTGAGGATAACACCCACTCTTCAGGGTCCTCATGAAAATAGATAAGATGTAGACCGCAGGCTGTCCCTGCTGCTGGGGAGGAGCAGAGCACCGGGGTGGGGAGGTACAGAAGGAAGAGGGACAGTGCCCCATTTCTCTCCACCTTCCCCTAGTTCTGGTTTTATGACGCAATCCCCAGATCTTGGCACTTGAGGGACTTTAGAAGTGATCCCTCTCCCAGTTTTCTAGCCAAGGCTCAGCTGGCTGATCAGGGACCTGCAGCCGCATTATCAGGGCGAGAAACCCTGACTCTACCGTGATGTCGCCTTCCCTGGGATGAGGCCTGTGGGCCGCCTCCTGCAGCAAAGGTTGCCACAGCACCCCTCCCCCAACTCCCCAATCAGACGCCATCACCTCCATCAACCTGCGCTGCGCTCATGTGTGTGCACACACACATTTTCACGCACGCCAGCACGCACATCCACATGTGCACACAGCCCTACCCACGTGCACACACACCCCCATGCATGTACGTATACACTGACCCCCATACACATTCACACATGCAGAACACTCATCTACGTGTGCACACACTCATGTGAGCACACACCCACCCCCTCACATGCCCCCATGCACACACACTCACACACATACACTGACTCGGCACATGCCTACCTACACACACCCACACACCTACCCACATGGAAACACACTCATGCACGCACGCACACCTACTTGCACACGCACACACACACACACTTAGCCATGTGTGTGAACACACACCAATGCAAGCCCATATAGAAAGAACACGGGCACTTGGTACGCTGAGTTTCTCATGAGAATTAAAATGTAATGTTTAGACACTCAGGCTCTGGATTCAAGTCCTAGCTCTGTCGCTTACCAACCGGGTAGTCTCGGGCGAATCACTCCAACCCTCTCTGTCTCAGTTCCCTTGTCTATGAAACGCAGCTACTAGAAGCACCTACTTCAAAGAATGTTGTTGAGAATCCCTTGGTACAGTGCATGGTACACAGTAAGTGCTCGATAAATGTCAGCTGTTAATGGTGTTGCTCGTCAACTAAACCTTCTTAGGCCCTGGAAGCGTGGGCTTTCTTTTCAAATTTGCAATTGCTATGTTTCCTCAAAAATCCATGCGGTGTGTGTTTCATGTTTATGGGGGCAAAATTATTGCATTTACACGGAGTGGGAAACTCAGGTGGCCGTCGGGACAAAGTTCATCTGACTTCCAAGTGGTGGAGGAGATGTCCTGTGCTCCTTCTCCACCCGCCACATCAGCCCACCCCCTCCACACGGCGCACTGGCTTGGTGATTTCACCCTTTGTTGACCCAAGAACAGTCATTGCATTGTTTCATCCTCAGCCCTATTCAACTCCTTTTACATTTTTACCTCTAAATTGAATCTACTGCCAGTAATCTAATTTACATTTGAAGGCACGCACAATGCCAACACGACCAAACGCCAATAAAATTTCTAGTAAGACCCATAAATGGCTCTGCGCTCGTGTTTATGGAAATCTTAGCCTGCTCCTGCCTTGAGAACCCTGCAGCCTGGAGTCCCAAATCATTGCCATATGACCATGGACGCCCCTGGCAAGTGGGGGATGAGGCCTTTCTCTGGGTCCTGGGGTGGTGACCCCAGCGGTGCTGCCCCCACCAGTGGAGAGGGGGCTGGGGTGGGGCTGGGGGTGGGACTGGCCCTGAGTCAGGTGCACACACCTGCCGCCCTGCCCTGTGTTGCCCCATCCCTGCCTCCAGCCACTCTCCAGGGCTTCTTGCAAAAGCAGTGACCATCTCACTCAGGCTTCTGGAATGACAAGAGAAAATGACTCTACTGAGTAATTCACTCTCTCCTGCGAGCCACCCTGTTCTGTTGAGCATATTACAGGCATCTCCTAGACTCATGAAAGTGTAGAGTCTCAATTTTGGGAAAAACTCCAGTAGGACTCAGTGTTTCTTTTTAATAATGAGTTGATAATAAGAACAACAAAAGCAAACACTTATTGAGGATTTAGTGTGTGTCAGGCACTGTTCTAAGCATTTTAGAGATATTAACTCAGTGAATCCTCACGTCGGCCCCATGAGGCCTTAGGCTATTGTTATTTTCATGTGACTGATGATGAAACTGAGGCGCAGAAAGGTTAAATAACATGCCAGGGTCGCACTGTCACCAAGCAGCAAAGATGGGGTTTGAGCTCTGGCTGTTTGGCTCCAGAATCCACATGCTGGGCCACCATGGCACTCTGCTTCTCATTTCCATTGAAGAAGCCCCTACTATGTTCCATTGAAG
This sequence comes from Avahi laniger, assembly GCA_963575035.1. Lineage (NCBI taxonomy): Eukaryota > Metazoa > Chordata > Mammalia > Primates > Indriidae > Avahi > Avahi laniger. The sequence continues at coordinate 7,823 of CAUYSK010016488.1, read as the reverse complement.
AAGCACCTGCTATGTGCCAGACTGTGGACTAAATCCTTTATGTATCTTACCATTGAGGCTTACAACAGCCCGGTGGTGCAGTACTGCAGATCTCAGAGAGGGTAATCACCTTGTCCAAGAGCACATGCCTTGTAGATTTGCAGGCCTGGCTTTTGATTGTTTCAGAACCAAAGGTGCAGAGGGCACAGTTAATCATACTTCACAGTTCATGGCCACAAGTCACCACTGGTCCATGCTAGGTTCCTGTATGGACGATTATTGATTAATATAGTCCCTTTTCCCCCATTTACCATCCCACCCTCCCATTGTTATAAAACGTGTTTTATTACTTTAAAACTTTTGCGTGCATATGATTTTACTGTACATAAATATGATTGTGCTGTAGGTATCATGCCAGTTCTTTTTTTCATTCAATCCTATGTGTTCATGCTCTATCCATGCCCCACGTTGGCATATGTCTGCCTCTAACTGTTCGTGGTATTCCTTAGTGTGTACATCTAGCATGTGTTACTTATTCATTTCTCTCATGATGGACATATAATTTGCCTCCAATGCCCTTAGATCTAACCAATGATGTGATTAACATCCTCATAAATATCCCCCTCTGGATTTGTGTGTAAGTTTCTCAGGACCAAACATTGAAGAGTGGTATTGCTGGGTCATAGGAGACACATACAATTAATTTGATTGAGACCTTCCAGGATGACACACCACAGTGTCATGAAGGGATTCTACCTCCCCACACACATGCCAGTGCTTTCCTCTTTTCTGTCTTCTAACTCTTATTAATCTGATAAATGTAAAGTGATGTCATATTGTTGATTTAATTTGCAATTATCTAGTTACTAATAAGAGTATGTCTTCATATGCCTATTAGTCTTTGGGGCTTCTTCACTTGTGAATAACTGATTCATGTTCTTTGCCTACATCCCATTTGACAAATGTGGAAACTGAGATCTATGAAGACCGTGCAGTGAGGCTGGGGCAGAAGGACTCAGCCCACTGCATGCCCCAGGTCAGAACTTGGCAGCAGCCCTGAAGAGCCAGAGTGGCCCAGGGAAGTGAGAGTCTCCTGCAGGGGGTGGTGAGCTCTGAGACACAGGAGAAGGTCACACAGAAGCAGGCGAGGCCAGTAATAAGAAGCTGCTGGACCAGGACAGGGACCAGGATCTTCAGCTTAGGCTCCGGGACATAGTGGGGAGGGGTGAGGAGGTGGCAAGGCTGGGCCAGAGAGTAAGCCACACGTGGGCGTGAATCAAACACCAAGCTGTTGTAAGAGATGCAGTCACTTCCTGCCTAGGAGAAGTTCTGCTTTACCTGACTCTCTTCTCTCTCCCATGCAGCCCTTTGTGGCCCAGGACACCTATGTTCAGCTCTCCAAGAAGTCCTTCTCAGGAGTTGGGAGAGCACCTTGCCACTGAATGTGCAGGACATGGGCCAGCAGCGCTGTCTGGGAGCTTGTAAAAAATGGAGAATCTCAGGCCTTGCCCCAGACCTGCTGAATCAGAATTTGCATTTTAACAAGATCCCAGGTGCACAAGTAGGTCTGAAAGGCTCTGTACTGGCGCATAAGTTCTGTGAAGGCTGGAAGCACGTCTGTCTTACATTGTGCACATTAAACTTTGAGAAGTGCTGGGATAGTACTTCCAGCCTATCCTAGAGAGTTTTTCTAAATTCTTCCTGGTCACAGAGGTAACAGACCCGTGGTCTGGCTTTAATGAGGTGGCACTTTGGTTCTGGCATTTGTTGCTTCTCCTTATTTGTTATCCATATATTGCAATGACGTCACATACAACTAGAAAAATTGTGGGGGGCAGGTGCGGAGGATGCAGATTGTCCATCCCCTTACAAATTAGCTCTTCCTTTCCCTACGTGTCCACACTCTTTACTAGTTAATGCATTCGGCAAATATTTAGTGAGCAACTATTGCATTCCAAGCACCATTCCAGATGCCTGACTTACAGCAATGAACAAAACAGAATCCCTACCCCGTGTCCTCACTAACAGTACAGTCTTAATGAAGGGAGACAGAAACGGGGGTGAACAGACAAGACACTTTGGTGTAAGCTCAGGGTCCTATGTTGCTATTTTTCACTTACGTATCAGATACATTTTGCATGTTATTATAAGGCCTTCACCTTACCCCCCTTTTTATGTTCTTCAGAATACTTTATAAACCAGTGTGACAGAATTTATAGAGCCTAGCGAGTGGCTGTGGGACGGACAAGACATAAGTCACCATGCCCATTGTCACAGTTGGTCTCACAGGCAGGGGTGGGTCCTCTCCGGCAGGTGGGCCCCTCCGGAAGGAGGCGGAATTCTGGCCAATCACCCTCCACTTGCCATGCAATTGGTCCATAGAGTTGGTCAAGTGACTCAGTCAGACCAATCAGAGCCAGCCAGCGCCCCTCCGCCTTTGCCTGCGTGCTGGGGAAGGGGCTGTCTGCCTACTCACTGGACCTAAACCCGGGCGTCAGACTGGGTGGGGCGCAGTCGTTGACTTCCATCGGGGGAGCCTTCTGAGAACACGGCGAGAACAGGGGGAAGAGCCTGGAGACGAGAGAGAAAAACCGAGTCCTGGGAGAGTACACCTGCCCCTGCTTTCTCGCTCTCCATCTCCAAACTCTGTTTGAATTGCTTTTCTCATCCCTTTTCAGGGAGACCTGAGGTTATCTCTGTTCTCACACAAAAAAGGTTGGGGGCCCATGTCATATAATGGGATCCAGTGTAATGAATTAACGGTTTCCCAGAGTAGCATTCAAACAACGGCAATTAGGAGCCCAGCTCCCCCGCGTCTTGTTTGTCTTGTTTGGGGCCGTCCCGAGTGCGAGCTCTACCCCGTCACCACGAGATCCCCGCTGCACCCACGATGGAACTGGCTGATGACACGTTTTTATGGGCAGGCTTCCCTTCCCGGCCCGCCTTCCCCACTCTCCTACTGGTCTTCCCTGGGACCTCCTCCCGGATAAACAACGTGCACTTGAGTCCTCACGTCAGGACCTGCTTCCAAGGCAACCCAGACTATTAACAAGACACCTCCCTCAGAGGTCACTGTGAGGGTTGGGTGGGGGAGTGCCTGGCAGAGTGCTGGCATATAGAGCTCTTCTATGATTCATCTGTTCGATTTTGAAGCCCACGTTACGCTTCCTTCACCTTTTACTTTAAGGGACAAAGAGGGAAGCCAAGCAGCTTAGCCCAAGCTTCTAATCAGGCAATCATGTGCAGGGAGAGGTTTGTTATAAATTTTACTGACATGAAAAGATGTATAGCATGCAATTTATCAATAATAAAATATACCAATTCTCTTTATTGCAAGCCTCATGGCCACTTGACTATCACAGAATGCTTTCTTTGATTTTTGTTGAACTCCCGCATCTATAACCAGCTACCATTGCAATTGAAGAATGAGCTCACTTCCAACGGCAATGTTAACAAGTAAGACAGCAGTGAAACAATGAAGACTTCGCCAGTTCATCAATGATGTGAACGGCTTCTTGGCTGATTCAGATAATAGTTTTCAAAGGCTGGGAGAATATTTCTTGGATTTGGGGGTTCTTCGCCAGTAACAGCTATAGACATGACACACTTTAACTTTATTCTGTATCACTTTCTGAAGTCTAGACAATCAACACAACAGTGGAAATTACTCCTTGATTTGTAGCATCTGTCAATTTTTATAAACATTCCCATCACGGCTGATTCCCAGCTATTACTGTGACATCACTTGTATCTGGATTTGAGAAAAGATGCCCAGTGGCACATCCGTATGGTATTTCCACCACACAGATAAAATAGGTGTAAATAACTTCAAGAGCTTAGGTATTGGTAAAATGATTAGAAAGTGATGAGTTTTGACTATTTATTATCTTTTATTTTTAATCAATAAATTTTATTTTAGAACAGTTTTAGGTTCATAGCAAAATTGTCCAGAAAGTACAGAGATTTCTTATATAACCCCTGTCCCCACGCATGTATAGCCTCCCCCATTACTGCACCGGAGTGGTACCCTTGTTATAATTGATTATTAATATTAATTCATCTTAATTACCCAAAGACCACAGTTTACCACAGAGTTCACTCTCAGTGTTTTACATTCTGTGGCTTTTGACAGATGTAGGATGGTATGTATCCACCATCGTAGTACCATACAGAATAGTTCCACTGTTATCTTTGTTTCTAAGTTATTTAATTATAGATTTGCCTAATTTAATTTTTAATCTTGACTCTGTTTAACAACCTACTTGAAAAATTCCTAAAGGTTTAATAGTTGATTCTCAGGGGCCAGTGCATGCCAGTTCCAGCACACCTCTGCCAGGGGGTCTCCTTGGAGAACCTGAGGTCCCCAGGTTCTCCTTTAAGGCACCTAATGTCTTCCAGGTAAAGCTAGACTTGCTCTAGGTAGTTCTGAACTCAGAAGACACATCTTAATATTGGGTCTTATGTCCCTCTCCCCTGCCACTTTCTGCCAGAGCTGCGAGCTATGCCTGTCAGCACTGTCTGGTCTGGGTACAGACACAAGACCTAGGAGTCCCACACAGGCAGCTGCGCCAATGGATCAGCAGCAAGGGCAGCTTCTCCAAACCTTGTATCCATCCAGCAAGTGACTGTTTGGGTAAGCGCAGTTATGCTTTTCGATGGAGAGCCCTGAGAAGTTTACAATAAAAATCAAAAATTTTTGCATTGAGGAGGAATCATTCAAGTGGAGAGTCACAGCCTAAAGTTTCTCTGTTCATGGGCTTAGATAGCACGGCTATTATTTTTATTGCCCTCCAGAGAGATTTATCCAGAGTATGCTGCCTTAAAGGAAGAGCTGCACCGTGCTTGGCCTGGCTGGGCCACAGGACAACCTCCCGAATGCCCCGATGGCCCAAACCCCACAGTGCTAGAAGCTGGGGATTCAAAGACAGTGGATCTCCCAGCTGATGGTGTTGGACAATTCCAGGACAGGGAGATTTGCTCCACCATGGTGGGAAGCACAGGATAGGCCCCAACCCAAACTAATCCTGAAATATGGAAACCTTCTTCCCAGGAAATCCACTTCCTGGCTATAAGATGGGCATAAACCGGTACTTAGTCCTTGGGTAACCCCTGAGAAACACCTAGCCCAGTGTCGGGAAAGAGTGTGTGCTTAGTAAGGGCTGAGGAGTGAAGAGTACCAAGGGGTGGGTGTGTGGCCACCGCTCTCTGTAGGTGGGAGAGCTGTGCGAAGGGGGCACGGCTTCATTCAACTCCTAAGCCACAGCTGCTGCAGGACACAGAGCCAAAGAGGTGACTTTCCAGTCCACAGGTCCCCAAGGCTTGGATAGGCACCATGAGTTTGGAGAGGTCAGTGGAGCCGGAAAGACCTGGGTTCTAGTCCCAGTTCTGCCTTTTATTTGCTGGGCAACCTCATCAAAATCACATAGCCTCTCTGAGCGTCAGTTTCCTCTTCCATGAAATAGAGATAATTCCATTTACCTCTGAGACTCTGTGCAAAGGCAGGGCACAGAGCAGATACTCAATAAACAGCAGTTCCTGGAGTTATCGTTTGGACATTTCCCCTCACCGAGGCAGGGAACCCACTCGGCCAGGCCTCAGGAAAACTGCAGACTGGCTGCAGCAAAGAAAAGCTTCCAGCACCTCCTCTCCAGCCGGCACTTGAGGCTTCACTTACCTTTCTGAAAATTAAATTAAAACTCAACAGTAGTGCCATTGTGGCTTATGCATTGCCGGGCTTGCCAGCGAACAGTCTTTAATATCCACCGCTGACAGGATGGAATTAGCTGCATTTTTTTTGTTGTTTGGGTTTTTATTTCTTGCTCCAATTTTCATTCTCTCCCATGGGGTGTAAGCTGGTGTTTAATCCTATCCCAATAGCATCAGCCACTCTTAAGTCGGACAGGCCCGCGGCCATGGCCCAAGCAGACCCAGGTGAGTGAGCGGCCGGGTGAGCGGCGTGGCGTGGGCGGAGGCAGCCCTCTGTTGATCTTCTCCCCTCGTCCAAGTTGGCCAACACAGATTCTGCAGGCACAAAAGAATCAATGCAGAATTATCGTTAAGCCTCCTGATCATTATCCTCATTAGAGGTAACCGGAGCCCAGCTGGCCTGAACGCAGCCCTAAACCCCGCTAAGACGGGACGCGCTCGGGAAGAATACGCTGTATGTAATTTAATAATCCTGGAAACAAGTCTGCATTCTTTTTTGTCTTTGGCCCAAAGGAGAGGTAATTCCTGATGCAGCCAGAGAAGTGGAACAGTGCCGACTTGAGGGAAAGGCCGAGATCGGGTGGACACGAAGGATTCGGTGAGATTTGGAGGCTACGCTCTGCTTCTTCTGGATAGAATCACCATCATTCACCCACAGCCCCATCAAGGCCTCTGCCAGCCTTTGAGAACCTTCCAGAACTTTCCAGAACCTTAAAGAAAAAATCCCCTTTCTCCAGGTCAATGAAGCCTGCACTCTACATGGCATAGCAAGTGTAGAGGGGGCTGGATTTCGACCTTGCGATGGCCCCATCTGGGCAGCCCTGTTAGAAAGCGCCCAGCCGGCCCTCCCACAATAACTGCCTTAGCAGCTGCACTCCTCCCTCACTCCCCACCAAAGCCTCGCTCAGGAGATGGTTCCCTGCACCACTGCCGTCCCTGATGTCCTCTCACGGCACCACCGTCTGCAGGTCTGCTGTGCGCCGACTCACCTGTCAACCTGACCTTCCCTGACTCACCTGCATGCTTTCTCCAGCCAGACCGGCGGTCCCTGCCTCCACCCAGCACAGGGATGGTTTTGGATCACGTGCTAAGTGACTTACAGCTTCCAAAGCACTTCTGTCTCTTTCACCTCTGCATGTTTCCACAGCCCCCTACGAGAGGCAGGGCAGGATCACTGCGGCCATTTCACAGATGGGAAAATGGAGACTCAGAGATGCGAAGTGGCTTTACTCAAACCACAGGGCCACTCAGGAGCAGGGCTGGGCTGGCCGCCCGGCGTTCTGACTCTGAGTCCAGGCACCCTTCCTGAATCCTCCCGGGCCATGTGGGCTGAATTGCGTCTCCCATCCCCACCCCTCCACCCTTCAAATTCGTGTGCTGAGGACCGAACCCCAGGGCTTCAGAATGTGACCGTATGTAGAGATAGGACCTCTAAGGAGGTAACTAGTTAAAATGAGGTCATCCGGGTGGCCCTAATCCAACCTGGCTGCTCTCCTTATAAGAAGAAGAGCTTAGGACACAGACACAGAGGGAAGACATGTGGGGACACGGGAAGGCGGCTGTCTGCAAACCGAGGAGGGAGGCCGCCGAAGAAGTTAACCCTGTGACGCCTTGATTTGGACTCCCAGCCTCCAGAGCTGCGAGGAAATGAATTTCTGCTGTTTAGGTCCCCCTAGTCCGCGGTACTTCGTTGCTGCTGCCCGAGCCCACTACAGGAAGGCCCTGCTCAGCCCCTGCCTCCCTGCGGCCTGCCCGGGAGACCCCGCCCACCACCCTCGCCGGCTCCAGCTCCCTCGGTACTCAGCAGGCTCTTGACACCCGCCGAGTGGGACTAAGACCCCAGATTGTTGGGGTGTGGTTGGATGAGAGCAACAGGCCCGACCCCGCGGTTATTCAGTGAGGCGTGCGACAGAGCCGGAGGCTCCTTAAGCCAATTGGATTTTTAGGATCTTCTGTCTCATGAACTTGTGTTGTCGTCACAACTTATGCTGTGACAGCAGCTTCATGTGTTTCGGCAATATTAGAAATCCTTGCATGCAGGAACACAGATTTTGGAAGAACTTCTCTGTATATTTCATAGATAGATTATATGCACAAACATGTATGTGGACACGTTTTATAATTAGTTTTATGTTCAA
>CAUYSK010016486.1:0-53532 GCA_963575035.1 Avahi laniger | reverse complement strand
CTGGGCACAGTGGCTCACGCCTGTAATCCTAGCACTCTGGGAGGTAAAGGCGGGAGGATTGCTTGAGCTTAGGAGTTTCAGACCAGCTTGAGCAAGAGAAAGACCTTATCTCTGCTAAAAACAGAAAAATTAGCCAGGCGTTGTGGCCCACACATGTAATCTCAGCTACTTGGGAGGCTGAGGCAGGAGAATAACTTGAGCCTAGGAGTTTGAGGTTGCAGTGAGCTATGATGATGCCACTGCACTCTACCCAGGGCAATGGAGTGGGACTGTATCTCGGAAAAAAAAAAAAAGAAGAAGAAAACTTGAAACAAATTACTTTTATATGAGTGAAATGTACCCTCTATAATGAAAACTGGTAAGCATGAAATTCATAGTGGGATGGAATTTTTTGTTTGTTTACTTTTGTTTTACTTTCTAGGGAGAGAGGAAAGCAATAGTCAGGAAAACGCAGTGAGGACCAAGAAGGACATCCACTTCACACTTTCAGCCCAGGGGCTTGAGAGGTAGGAAAAAAACAGACACCATCTGAGAGAGTTGTAATCAAGTCCTAGCCTCTGGGCAGAGCCAAGTTTCCCTTATGACTCCAGCAATGTTTCTCAAGATTGATCAGTGGCATTTTGAGTGAGACATCCATTTACCATGTACAACTATCTCATGCATTGAGGGGCTTTTAACAACTCCTACGTCTGCTCATAGCAGGCCAATAGTGTGCTCCAAACACTATGACAATCACAAACACCTTCATGTGTTTCAAAACATTCCCAAGGTATGCAAGCAGCACTCATGGTAGACAACATTCTCCAATTTTAAGTAAGAAATGAAGACAATGTCCAAAATAAAGGCTAAAAGTATAAAAACCTTTATGTAAGCCAAGTATCATGCTACCTACTAAGAGATACTAATTCCTGATTAAAAGTAAGAAGAGATAAGATTCAGAACAAAATTAAATCTGGCCTAAATAAGGTTTAATTTTTGAAAAAAATTAGATCTGGGAAGAAAAGAGATAAACGCGGAGGAGAATATGCAGACAAGCTAGTACACTGAAAGAGTCTTAGAGGTAGATAATAACAGTATTTATCTGTGAGTAGGAAGTAAGGCCACCTGCTGACTGTTAAACACACATTTAATTGTGTACTCCTTCCTAAAACCCCACTAAGATTACAGTAAAATGATTTGGGGGTGTGGGCAATAATTTTAAAAGGACAAACGGAATGAGAGACAAACTCTAGAAGCAGGAAACAAGAAATTGAAGAGAAAACTAACTCATTTTATCAAAGAACACTAAGAAGCAACCAGACTTATATGCTCTCTTGCCTTCTCTTCTCCCAAAACCACAGGAATTAGCAGAATTATATGTGTTTGGAAAGAACAAAGGGGAAGCTAAAAAGAAGAAGAAAATAAAGATGACCGAAAATAAAGAAAAGAAAATAATTAGATTGGTGGAAAGTCTAAGAAACAGAGTGCCAGATATTATCAGTTACGTATATCTCGGCAACTGACCCCCACCCCAGGAGAAGAAAGACAGTGTATTTTCTATCAAAGGTCCAAAAGGGATTGCTTCCAGACTAAAAGGGACTATCAGAGCCCACATATTAACATGATGAATTTAAATAAACCTACATTAATGCACATCACTGTAAAATTTCAGGACATGCGGAATAAGCAGCAGCAGCTATATCCTTACAGTAGCAGCTGGGAGAGAGGAGTGAGCACGGCTCTGGAAGAGAATATCTGCTGTGTCTGAATACAATGAATTCAGACATCTGTCAGAGTTTAGTGCATGTACAAAATTACACTGAAAAATGACATAATTGTCACTTCCAGGGAATACACAATGTTTGATAGAAAAGGAGAAGTAATCACAGCTAACTACATGTCTCAGCTTTGAAATAGGAAATTTAGGAATCATAAACACTGAATACCGATGTAACAAAAATGTTAATATGACTTTACTTGGAGGATGAAGGTACAGAGGAGATAAAAAGGTAATTCAACAGATATTACCTAAAATTAACAACTCATGAAGGAACAACACAGGGGTGTTATTTACAAACAAAGGCACATACAAAACAACTTGCTACAAGCAATGTAAGTGGTTGTATCTGTGCAAGGAAAAATGTCTGACAAGGGGACTGCTGACTATAATTTTTTAAAGAAATCTTATACATCTAGTTAACCCTAAACTATGTCATATAAAACTGATTTAAATATTTAATAAAATTGGATTTGATGAGAATTTATGGCAATATATAGCTAGCTGTGGCTGGCCCCAATTCATAGGAATCCTTATAGGTTTTTTGGGGGGGCGGGGGGAGTATCAGAATTAACATAAGGGGTTAGAGACTCTACGTAAAACAAAGCAGAATTAGAAGGAGCAAATATTTCAACATAGTCATATACACATATTTAGATCATTATGACTCAAAATATAAATTCATTTAAATGCATCACTGAACACAAACCAGTGCTCTGTCATTATGCCTATTATTTAATTACAAAGGTATACTGACTATTGTGTAAAGGACACAAATATTTCAGGGCTAAAATGGAGTCTTTTTTACTATCTTGTAAAAAGGTCAGGAACCATAACTAAAGTAGATGAGACAGTTTTTGAAAAACATGCAGAAAAATGTGATTATCAGACTTGGGCATAGGGGTTGTGGAACAAAAATCAAGAGAAAAATCAAGAAGTAGAATTGATAATACATAGAAGAAATGTTGAACAGTAGACCAAAAGTGAAAAAGTCTTGCATTGCTCCTCATTTTCCTGTTTGGTCAAATGGATACAATTACGATGCCAATGATGATAACGAAGCTCCATCTTGAATACTGAATTTGAGATGCCTTTGGGAAATCCACAGGAAATGTTCCTATATTATCTCTTTACACTGAAAAATCCCAGATTCTAATAATCTTATTTGTTTCTACGTACTATGTGTATGTCTACAAATACACACACACACACACACACACACACACACACACACACAGGAGTTTCAAAGTGGCAATACCAATATTACTGATAATAACAACACTACTGAGTGTAATATAAAATTTCTTTTCTTTTTGTTCTAATGTTATATCCCACCAGGGATGTACATGTAAAATACTATGTGTTAAAATTATTTGAAATATTCTTCTTAGATGACTATGCCACCAATGTAATAGTTAAATTCAGTTGTTTTATCTTTAGAAACTGCTGTTTCTTTTTTTTAAATGATATAAAACATCCACATGATTGATTCCAAACTCTGAAGTATAAAAGAGACATAATGTACATCCTGAAAGATGCAGCTAGTTAGCTTCCATCCTCTCTCTCTCTCTTCCTACTTTTATTAACTTGGTTTATTCTTCCATTGTTATCTTTCCTCCACTCTTTAAACAAAAGAAAACTGTGGGCACTGTTCTTTGTTTATATTCTCAAAATCACTTTATAGCTGTCTACAGAGATCATTTCTTTTTAAAGCTACATAGTACTCCACCGTACAGCTGAATAAGCTGTGGTACCTCTAATCATCCAACCATCTATTACTGATTGATTTTTAACAGCATTTTCTTTTGACAAATAGATTTTAGTTTTCATCTATCCCTTTTCTGAATATACCTGCAACAGATTGTTTTTCAAACCCTTGTGGATTTTAGTTTGTGCTTAGGACTAAACTTTCTTAATTTAGGCTTACACTGCATGCAGTTATTAAGAGCATAGATGCAGACATCAGAATATCTACATTTACATCACAGCTCCAATACTTATTAGCTGTGTGACCTTGAGCAGATTATTTACCACTTTGTGATTTAATTTCTCATCTGTAAGACTGAAGAATAGTACTATTGTCACAAGTTTATGTGAAGATTAAATGAACTCTATATGCTATGAGCTTAGAAATGTACAGCGCATAGTAAATGCTAGGATTAGTTATTATTATTATAGAATAAATTATACCTTAAAAATATTTGTATCATCTTATCACCGTGAATGTAAGAAACTCAGCTTAATAATGCTTGATACAATCATGAGAGAAAGGAGAATTTCAAAACTGGAAGTAGTATGTGTATATACGGACAATTTCCAAATTAAAAAACCGCTAACAATTTAAATTTGAGTATTTTTAGAATATAATTGTATTCATCTAAATAACTTATTCCAAGTCATAGAATGTAATAAAGTCTATTTTTGTTCTAAGCCATTTGCTCCTAAAGCAGGCATACTGGTCTCTCCATCCAATTTTCATAACATTGCAATTTTATGCTTCAAAGAACAAAGAAGTTACTTGCAGAAATTAATTTAACAGTGACATTTAGTCAAAAATATATTTAAAATGTTACACAGCATACTATAATAAGAAACAGTATCTGAGATATTAAAAATGAAAATAATGAGCTAACATTAAAGACTATTATTATAGTTATAATAGAATTGAGAATAGAGAAATACCAAAAATTTTGAGAGCTCTCCCAGCCTTCAAATACAGGCATTGTCCTAAAATATTCCTTAACATAAAAATACAAGTAATTTATTCACAATAACTAGTATATTCCTACTATTTAACATCTATTTATTAAATGACATCAAATTTCTGAGATTCAAATCAAACATTCAGGTTCAGCTATAGAAATATTTATACAAAAATACTGTTTTAAACACATATTATCAGATTCCCAATTTTTAACTCAAGTATTTGTATCCTATTAATAACTTACTACTGCCATACTTACAGAGAAATTGGCTTAATCTGTAACTTGTATTAAACATTACAATATTAAACATTACTATATTTAGAAGGTGATTGATTTGTGCTGAAATCATTCAACCAAAAATCATTAAGTATATAACTGAGGGAGTCATCACCTTTTTACATTTCAAAGGAAAAGAAAGAAGAAATAGGTTTTCGTTGCTAAAATTATAAGGGTAGTGTTGTATAGTAAGCTAATTTGGAATTCTCAATAATAAAAAAATTTTAAAAGATTGTGTTATTCTGAAAAGCAAAAAAGAATAAGATACAATTAATTTTAAAGAGCCAGATAAGGTCCATAGTTCTTGATAATAATATACTATCATTTTGTAAGACAGCTGCTTACTTTTAAAAGTAAATTTAATTAATGTACTCTTTATTTCACATAAGCATTTATGCAGAAGAAATGGTCAAAGAAAAAGGGAGAACAATATGGTTTGTTTTGTTTTTCTACAGCCAAAGATCTTAGCAACTGAACAAATTATTTGGCCTACAAGTGTATTAGCCTATTTTCCCCCAGAGGGAGACTGTATAATGAAACAGTTACATAATTCTTTTATAAAATTAGACAAAAATAGCCACCTCTTATATCAGTTTATTACATGCTAAGTACTGTTCTAAGTGCTTTATATACATAAGCTCAAGTAATCCTCACACATCAACCTTAGGAAATAGGTAAAGTCATCATTCCCATTTTATAGATGGAAAGGGAAGAACAAACAGTAAATTGCCCACGTCACACAGCTATCAAGTAGCAGAGTCAATATTCTAACCCTGGCAATCTCACTTTAGTGTACAGTTTTACCTGCTATGCTATACTCCAATTATTTTGTGAGAGTGTAATTAAAAAGTAGTAAGAAGGAACTAAATATTTTCCTTAGGACATCCTAAAAACTTGTCTCATTTTTGAAGGATGTTTCACAATGCCCATTCCAAATAATTCACAAGTTATTAATATCTTTCAAGAATCACTTTAATAATGTTGCAGAAACCATCCCCCAACCAAAAGTTTCAATTTAAATTTGGTCTGGGAGGAGTTTTGAATGTGAGAAATAATCTTTTCTTAATCACTTAGAGTATGTGAATTATAATTTAACAGAGAATTTCAATACTGCATAGTTACAGATTAAAATAATCATTTGGTATAGCTACTTATATAATAAATGAGGGAACTGAAGCCCAGAGTGTACTCAAGAGGCATGTAAGTAGCAGAGCTGGCTGTGCAAATCAAGGTATATAGGTCAAGGAGAGAATTCCAAATTGACCTTAGTGTACCTGAGACAGGGCATTTCCACTGGATGTGCAATCTTAACATAAAAATTATTGACTCCCTGCCTTTCAAATCACTTACTATGTATGTATTCAGAGAAAATACAGTATATACTTACTGAACTTTGGATAACGGAGAAGTTCGCAGTCTAGCAAAGGAGAAAGATAAAACGAATACACTAAAAAAATCTATAAGGCAATATGAAAATGACATGGAAATTTTCTGTTTCAATCACTCCCACACTGCCAATCACTTTTTCCTGGAGTGGTCAGAATAAAGTCCAATGTGCCAACTCCTTGTTATCTCCTCCACCTCCACAGAAGAAATTGTCACCAAGGCAAAAGATGAACCTGAGATTGTATAAAACTGATGAGGTCCCTCAATATAATTATATTGCCACTGTGACAGTTTGGCAAAGGTATACATGCAATAAAAATTCACAAAACATTTTAGTAAACAACATGTCTACTTATAAGTACCGGAGTTAGGAGAATACCTTGAAATTAATATGAGTGACGACTGACAGAAAAGTGGTGGTAGACCAGGCCTCAAGTATCAAGGATCTCAACAAGCCACATGCATAATTCCTGCTATCACCCCTTCCTAGCCCACATGCTTGGTAAAAGTGGTTTATACTCCTACCTTTTAGTAAATTCCTTACTCTTAAATAAAATAAAGCAAGCAAACAAACCAAAAAAACCCTAAAGCCCTATGAAATTAAACCAAAGTGTTCTGCCATATTTTCACTCTTATTTACTGTCTTTTTAGTTTATAACATTATTTTGGTTTTAAATTTCTATCATGACTCAAATATAAAACAGTAAAATCAGAGAGAGTGCTACTCAGATCAGGTTCTGCTTACTGCCTCTCTATCTACAAAAGCTATTTTTTACATTTTAAGAGGAAATCCTTCTTATGAGTTGAATTATGTCCTCCAATAAAATATGTTGAATATGGTCTGTACCTGTGAATGTGACCTTATTTGGAAATAGTCTTTGCTGATGTAATCAAGATAGTTAGGTCGGGTCCTTAATCCATTATGATTGGTGTCCTTACAGAAAAAAGAGAGCTACAGAGACACTGGAGAACACCATGCAACGATGGAAGCAGAGATAGCATGATGCATCTATTTATAAGTCAAGGAATTCCAAAGATTGCTTGCAATCAGCAGAAGATAAGAGAAAGGTTTAGAACAGATTCTCCCATAGAGACTTCAGAAAGAGCATGGCCCTGCAAATATACTGATTTTGGATGACATAATTAATATAAATATTATAAATAAGTTTCTGTTGTTTTAAGCCACCAAGGTTGTGGTACTTTGTTCTGGCCTCTCTAGGAAATTAGTACGGTCCTTTAATGATTTCCTCAAGCTCATTCCTTTCTCATCAATTTATAATTTAACACTTCAGTAATCTGGCATATGATCCGTCCAATTTACAGATCCTAAAATTGTTTTTTTCGTTGTTTTTTTTTTTTTGGAGACAGTCTCACAGTGTTGACTGGGTTAGAGTGCCGTGGCGTCATCTTAGCTCACAGCAACCTCAAACTCTTGGGCTCAAGCGATCCTCCTGTTTCAGCCTCCCTAGTAGCTGAGACTACAGGCATGCGCCACCATGCCCGGCTAGTTTTTTTTATATATATTTTTTTAGTTGTCCAATTAATTTCTTTCTATTTTTAGTAGAGACGGGGTCTTGCTCTTGCTCAGGCTGGTTTTGAACTCATTAGCTCAAACAATCCGCCCGCCTCGGCCTTCCAGAGAGTTAGGATTACAGGCGTGAGCCACCGCACCAGGCCCTAAAATTGTTTTAAATAACACCATCATCCCCATTCTCAACAGAAAATGCTAACAGTACTTTCTTGGCCTTTGTCTTGTTCACGTCTCTGCAGTATGTAATGGTGTATTAGCCTGATTCACCCTAGAAGGATTGCCAGAATTAGCAAATAAAAATATAGCCATGTATCGCTTAACAGGGATATGTTCTAAAAAATGCACAGTTAGATATCTGATTTCATCCTGTGCAAACATCATAGAGTGTACTCATATAAACCTAGATGGTATAGCCTACTGCTCTAGGCTATATCAGTAGTAGTGTAGTAGTATAGCCTACTGCTATAGGTACCATATAGCCTAGGCTACGGTACAGCCTATTATTCTTAGGCTACAAACCTGTACAGCATGTTACTATACAGAATACTGCCAGCAGTGGTAACACAATGCTAAGTATTAGTGTATCTAAATACAGAAAAAGAAAATAAAAAATACTGTATCATAATCTTAGAGGACCACCATCATATATAGGGTCCATCATTGACTGAAATGTTAGGAGACACATGACTGCATTATGTTTTATCTGGCAACCCTAGCCCCTACTCAACTTTTAAGACTCAGTTCCCATCTCAACTCCTCCCTAAAAGAAAATATGCTCTGCAAAATGCTGGGTTAGATGACCACTTCTATACTTTCACAACAATATAAGCAAACAGTTAGCAATGGTTCCTAGCAGGAAGCATTTGTGAAAATCATCTCTTTTTGTAAAAATGAGAAACTAATGTCCTATGTTCTACCTGAATTTTCAAAAAGTTCACCAGGTGATTTTGAGATGTTTCTGACCCAGAACCACTATTGACATAAAACTGAATACTAACTGGTTGTTTACCTTTTTCCTATTCCCAACAGACTTAATTACTTAAGAGCAGGAACTACGGTTTTTCTATCACCTATGCCCAGCAGACAGAAGCACTGAATTCCAATACCAGAGGCTGACAACCTATGCTCGTGGCCCAAATCCAATCCACTGCATGATTTTGTAAATAAAGTGTTACTGGAACACAGCCACACCCATTCATTTGTATATTATCTAGGACTGCACTCAGACTACAACAGTAGGCTTGAATAGCTGAAACAAAGACTGTATGGCCCACAATGTGTAAAATATTTCCTGTCTCATCTCTTACAGAAAAAATTATAATAGCTGAACCCTGACCCATAGGGTGAATGACTGAATAATCAGCAAATGATACTGAATGCAACCAATTTAAAAGTCAAATTATCCATACATATTTACATGGATATCTGGAGTTTTATATGTGTGTATAGTATCTTTGAAGTATCGAACCTTATAAGCTCAGACTGATGATTAGTCTTCTCAGAAACACAACATCTAACATATTGATTAACACAAAATAAGACTTTACCATCTGTACAAACTTTTACCCTCTTAGTCCCCAAAGTACACTTTGGATTGCTGCTATAATTACTGTGATTAAATACATTTCTTACATTGAATTTCTTTGGGCAATCACTTTTTCATTTCACTGACGGGAAGTCGAATTGTTTTTAGGATCTAAGGCAATGCCATGGTTTTTACACTGTTAAGTACTACTTTGTTATGACAGTAACATGTCACCTAACCAGAATTCAGCTTTCTCATCTAACTTAGAACATAGCTAAGAAACTAGAAACAAAAGGGGGGATACTTTTAATATCTTTCAAAGTTCATACATAAGGAATATATGTATACCTTATGTATACATAAACACATGTACATGTAAAGATACATTATATACACATATGTACATGCAAAGCTATATTTTAATATACATACATTTGTGGGGTTTAGGTTTTTTTTTTTTTTATTTTGAGACAGAGCCTCACTCTGTTGCCCTGACTGAAGTGCAGTGGCATGAACAGAGGTCACAACAACTCCGAACTCCTGGACTCAAGCGATCCTCCCACCTCAGCCTCCTGAGTAGCTGGGATTATAGGCATAAGGCACCATGCCCAGCTCAGTTATTAAATTTACATGATGTCAACAAACTTGGTACTCTAACTATCATAGCCAACTCAAATGAAAACTACCAAATTATACAGGGAAAAGTTTGTCCCAAAAGCAGGCTAACAAAATGAAGGGGTGAGAAGTATCATATATCACCAGTCACTAGACAATTTATAAAAGAACTAATCCTTGCTACACAAAGTAAGGTCTCAAGGTAAGAAACATCTCAATCAGCTCAGACCTTGTTACAAATCCAGAATTGCATTTTAACAGGATGTCCAAGTGATCTATATGCACCTTCAAATTTGAGACCTCTTCTCCAGTGGTATTAAACCAACTGAACACTGCTAAAACATCCTGTCCAGAATTATATCAAAGATGACAATACCTTAAGCACTTGAACTTGACCTTCTGTAGTAATTTCCTTTAACAGCTCACAAAAGGACTGACATAGACCTATTGCATATGTCTGAAATTCAATCAAAAATCAATATATACATAAGAATATATCTATAATATCAAAAAAGCGTAAAATTCAATTTGAGATTCATTATAATCTACTGAAGAATTATTAATAAACAGGAACGGTCTAAGCATATAAAGTTTCAATTAGAACTCTTACGAAAAGTTAAGGAAAAAAGTTTATACCTAATACAGAGTTTACTGATACACTGATTCTTATAAGAATATAAGAATATATTTATTTATATACCACATTCTCTGTACTGAATAACTATAGAACTGTATGCATCACATCTGCCCTGCAGTGAGGAATGTTCAATGTTCCATCCCCCAACACCCTGAAAATAACAGACAAATCTTAAACTTTGAAAAGACACCTCTTCATTTCAAATGAGAAATAAATAATTTCTTATAATGCATAAACTACTGCAACATACCTGTAAAAATTCTGTTGATGATAAAAAGATATAACCATTGATGATCTTAAAGCAGGTTCTGAGATTTTCTGAACTTAGTTCTGTCAAAACAATGAATTTCAGAAAGTGGGGGACAAATTAGTTTAAATGAAGTGATTCATTTTTATTTAAAACTAAGTTATATACCCTTCCTTAAAAATCTTTTCGGAGTGCTATTCAGACTACTAGTATCTATAGATATCTACCTAAAAACTCATATCAACCTATAATTTAGTGCTATCTCATTTACTTTTCAGTAGTTGAAACAATTTTAAAAAAGACCAAACTCTGATCTCTTTTTCCTTTCAGAAAAAAGATACATAACCATTTGACCCAACATTTCAATTCAAACTAAGTCGTTAGTGCTAGCATGGCAAACAACATACAACTGAATCATTTTACCATCATATTTGACATCTGCTTAAATGGGTTCACTGAATGAGCATTTATTGAGTGTCACTGCACTGCCACTAAATATGCTGTCTTTCTCACAATTCCCTACTGAACTCCAAAAAGTTTCATCATGTTTAGATATTCTCAATCCTTTGGCTTCATTCTTCAAATCTGCTCCCCTATGAAAACCTACACACAAAAAATGTTCTTAAACATGTAGTTACCAGAACAACATAAGAAGGGTATATTGTTCTTATTTCAAGTGCAAAGTAGAAACTATTTTGTTAATATTGAATATAAGTGAAAGTTGATGCAGTGCTATTTTCCATGTCTTGTTACATAAAATAGTAGGATACAATACAGACTCTATATATAAAATCATACAGATCAAATCGTGACCCCAAAGTATCATCTATGCCTAAAATCTACCATTCTCCATCGTAAATATTTTAGAAATTCTATTCTGGCAATAGGACAGATTTTTTTTTTTCCTGGCAAAATATTAGCCTAAGCCTTTGGATGCTGTTTAAACTCATAACTAAGGAAAGTGAGAAGACATTCTATTCAGATTCGAATTTTCCATTTATTTTCAAAAAAGAATGTAATTCTATCCCTAGCTCAAAATGTCTTTTATATAAAGGCATTAATTCCTATACACTTTAGGATTTGACAGACTAGTTTCAAAAAAGTTGAAAATGGGAAGGGGACAGAGAATGACCAGCTTGTTATTAACACTATGCTAATAAAAGACATTTTTAAAAATAAAAAAACTGCCATCTAATTATCTTTTATTTCAGGATAAAAGAGGCCTTTAGGCCAGGTGCGGTGGCTCATGCCTGTAATCCTAGCACTCTGGGAGGCCGAGGTGGGAGGATTGCTCAAGGTTAGGAGTTCGAGACCAGCCTGAGCAAGAGCAAGACCCCGTCTCTACTAAAAATAGAAAGAAATTATCTGGACAACTAAAAATATATAGAAAAAATTAGCCAGGCATGGTGGCGCATGCCTGTAGTCCCAGCCATTTGGGAGACTGAGGCAGAAGGACTGCTTGAGCCCAGGAGTTTGAGGTTGCTGTGAGGTAGGCTGATGCCACGGCACTCGAACATGGGCAAAAGCGTGAGACTCGTTTCAAAAAAACAAAAAAAAAGAGGTCTTTATAGCAGATAAAGTTATCCTTATGAGAAAGGACTGATTTTAAAAAGCATACAGCCCATCTCTTCTCACAGATATCTAAAAAACTATTCCTGGCTCAATCTATACAAACAAATACTTGGGTGATTAAGTTACTTCGTACTCCTTTCCATGTCTTCACTATGCCCAGGATAGCTTTTACTAAATATTCTTGGACATGCTAAAATCAGCAAATATTAAATATTCATATGGAAAATAGCCCTAAAAGTAATACATTTATCTATTTTAAGGTGCTGAATGTTGTTCATTTCATCCATGAGTTCCTAGTGAGGCTCTAAAGAAAAACTATTGTCTGGCCCTAATACCAGAAAAAGTTATGTTCCAACCATGCAGGAGATCTGTATTTATTTTTAGACGCTGAATAATTTAAGTCTATGGTTCTCGATCAAGGACAATTTTGGCCCTTACAAGACAATTGGCAATGTCCAGAAACATTTTTGGTTGTCATCACTAGCATCTGGTAGGTAAAAGCTGTGATTATTAAACATCCTACCATGCACGGGAAAGCCCCCCACAATAATGAATTACCTGGCCCAAATGTCAACACAGCCAAGATTGAAAACCCTGGATCTAAGTATTAGGTTGTTCTTTTCACATACTGCTGGGACAGCTCTCAGGTAAACCTATGGTCCATCAAAGTATCTATTATAGTATGCTCTGTGAATATATATGATTTATATATGTTGTTATGATTTTATTTTATAATCTGTTCCTCTGTTTTTCTCTATGCTTTTGCTCCTATTTTTAATTTGTATTTTCATTTTACATTTTATATATTCCTTTAAACGTCTAAAGAAAGCAGGGAATGAAGAAATTATTAAATTATGTTACAGAAATTCAACAGGAATCTATTTAATGTTTAACAACATGACTAATGCTTTAATTTTGGAAGTGCAACTAAACCAGTTTTTTCTTTTTATTTCAAATCCTGGTAAAACATGAAAGCTAAAATATGTAACATAATCTATACTATTGTGAACTGAAGTAGAGAAAAGTCCTTTCCAAACTAGACAGGAAATTACCAGTAGAAAAATTTTACAGTTTAAGGAACATCAGTTTGGCATTCACAATAACATGGACAAGAGCCACTCAGATGTTCATCTTGTAAGTAATGAGTACTAAATAAATCAGCATTATAAAATAGATTTAAAGGAAAAAAGCTATATTAGAACTAAATTAACAGAATTACTTTTAGTTATACTTTCTAGTTCTACTTAAAATTTCTCAGGTTCTATTTACATTTAGGAAAGAGGATATAAAATGAATCTTAAGCCTTGGATTTACTCACACTTAATTAACATATCTTTAAAATCATTAATTTAAACATCTTAAAGTGTTCAATATTATTGGTTTTATATATTTTAAAATAAAATGTAAAACTTCCTGCCAGTTACTTTATTTCTGCTCAGGAAAAAATAATAGCAATCATATTCATTAAACAAGTTGTTAAAAACCATTGATTTAATTAAGACGGAACATGTTTTGGCTGATACCAAAATTGAGTATTAATTTTGATCTATACTCTAAAAAAATTCAAATAGCCAGGCACAGTTTTCATACCTATAATGCCAGCAATTTGGGAGGCTGAGACAAGAGGACTACTTGAGGTCAGGGGTTTGAGACCAGCCTAGGCAACATGGCAAGACCCCATCTCTACAACAAAATTTTTAAAAATAGCCAGGCATGGTGGCATGTGCCTATAGTCCCAGCTACTCAGGAGGCTGAGGTGAAATCACTTGAGCCTAGGATTCTAAGTTTCAGTGAGCTATGGTCATGCCACTATACTCTGGCCTGGGCAACCAAGCAAGACCCTATCTCACTCATTCATTCACTCATTCATAAACTAATTAATTAAACATTCTGGCTATATTTAAATATACATTTTAAAACATATCTGAAAGAATGTACATGCAAAAACATATATGTCAAACAATATCCATTAGTTACATAATACTTAAACAAAAATAAAGATAATACTGATGTCAAGATATATTAAACACACAAAGATATAATTTATAAATAGAACTTCATATTACTGAGGCGAATACGCATACCACAATGCATAAAACAAATTACACATAATCTTGTTTTGAAAGATAGAAGCTGAAAATAAATAATTCAAAAATATCCACATCACCTATATGCATTGATACTTGTTATAAAAATAGAGTCTTCAAAATCTTTAAAAATTAAAAAAGTTTAAATCAAATATCCATTATCAAAACATTGAAATTTCATTAGTTCTTAATTTAGTTAAGTAACAAATCCTAAAGAGCCAGTCTGACAACAGTTTCTTTTTTCTTTTAAAATGGTTGTAATGTTAATAGTAATAAACGTAATAGCAAAACACTTAAATAGCACTTACAATGTGCCAGATGTTATTCTAAACACATAAAAGTCCTTATTGATTTGATAAGAATTACACATCAACTATAAGCTTTTTATGGCAAAACTACACTAAAGCACTAACCTAGAACTACACTAAAAATAGTGTCATATGGTTATGTAAGGTTAGTCGTGCATTTTTTGTTTAAATCTCTTCCTTCTGGCTACCAATCCCATCTCCCACCATGCTAAAGAAATTGTACATTGTAAAGGTCAGGCATGCTGAACTTGGGGTGGAATATTAACACAAAGGTGAAGAGTGCCCTCTGTGAGAAATCACTCAGTTGTGAAAGCAGCTGAATCCTGTTCATGACAAGTTGATAACGGGCCTGGTCGAGGTTTCCAGTCCTAGGTCAAGTATAAAGCAGCGTGTGGATTGCCCAGCATGGCTTTGCATATGGTCTCCAACTTAGGGAGAATAGAACTAAAATGGCCTTCATCAGAGAGCACAGGGAATTGAAAGGGGCATTTCCTATTCTTTTCTCTATGACCACAGAAAGACAAAACTTTTTCTAGAAGACCAGTGCCTATTGCTCCCGACTTTGTCTTTAGTATTTTTTTCCTTTTGAGTGGATGCTAGATGATTAATAGCTTGGCTATTTGTTGGAACTAGAATGGCTCTTTGTTGGAAAACAAATGGTTATTTTGTTTATTATTTAAGAATCTCACCTTACTCTGAAGAATAGGATAGAAGAACAAAAAAATTCAGAGAAAATCTGAAGGAGTAATCATATATGTAGCCATCATTGTCCTCCAACAAATAAGGAGAGAGTAAGTTTTTAAAATTAGTAACAATTGAGCTTTAGCCTACGTTTGCTGATATCTTCAAAGGGTGACTATTTTTCTGATGTGTCATTATATCTCAGTAATATTTTTACCTCTGACAAAATTTCTCTGTAGGAATACATCCTCAAACAAAAAAATCTTCAAATATCACCATAATAATTATGCCATTTCTCCTAGTGTTTTCCTATCTAAATGTCCTCTCATGACAATATTAAACCATTCAGTTAGTATACCCAAAGTTCTAATGAACAAATTAAAGATTTTTCATGGCAGAGTCTTGAAGAATGGATCCCTGAATTTCTATAACCCTGAAAACTTAAATTTTACAATATGAATTATAGTTTATAAACAATTGAAACAAAATATTTTACATGCTACAAATTAGTCGCAAAGTCAGTAAATAGTACCCTACATAATTCTTTAAATATGCCATGTTTAAGGTATAAACCTGCAACTAGTAAACTCTCACACAAGACAGCTCTCCAAACAAAATATTATTTAAAAAATTTATGTTATTACATATTGAGAATGGTAGCTGATATGTAACAGAAAAGTATAGATTTATTACTACTATTATCAGAATACATATTCAGATTGCTTTATGTATCAAAAGTGTTCCTTAAAAACCATTAAACTTCATGATTTTACAGCTCGTTCATAACACTTCGACAAACAATAGAAATAATTCCCTAATATCTAATAATCTTTATTTTGGTGGTGCATTAGCTAATACAGATAAATACATACAAAGATCATTTGTGAACAACTGATAGCACAAAATCCCTCTGTAAAAAAAGCAGGATAAAACCATAGTGTACAGAATATATTATACTATATTTTATAATATTATCTTCTAAATCTGTGGTCCCCAACCCCTGGGCTGCAGACCGGTACCGGTCCATGTCGTGTTAGGAAATGGGCAGGAGGTGAACAGCTGTAGAGCAAGCAAAGCTTCATCTGTATTTATAGCCCCTCCCCATCACTAGCATACCTGAGCTCTGCCTCCTGTCAGATCAGCTGCGGCATTAGATTCTACATTATGGTGAGTTGTATGATTATTTCATTATACCTTACAACGTAATTAATAATAGAAATAAAGTGTACAATAAATGGAATGTGCTTGAGTCATCCCCAAACCATACCCCTCACCCCTGCCCCATCCATGGAAAACTGTCTTCCATGAAACCGGTCCCTAGTGCCAAAAAGGTTGGAGACAGCTGTTCTAAATAGTTTACAAAACTGCTATCAAACATAGAAATTTTACCAGGCAAAATTCAGTCTTAACTTGTAATTAGTTTCCTAAGAATACTTTTTTGGTTTTATTACGAATTTTCTCACAAGGTGAGGTTATTTAATGCTCCTTTTTAATAAACAGAAATAATTCTAAGAAGTTATACAGAAAAATCTAGAAACTATTAAAACACCACTCAACTTATTTGTCAATATCAGGGACTTTAATCAAAAGAGAAGGTATAATTGAAAGTCAGCTAGTTATAATGACTCAAAATTATGGCTGCATTCAAAAACATTAGTAAGTTTATGTTTTAACACATACCAAGAAGGGGAGACATATTCTGAAATACACGAAGCAACTCCGGTGTAATACATGGGCTGTTTTCCAATGTTACTAACCTACAAAGAAAAAACAGGTAATTAAATCACTTTCCATGTCCATTAAAGCCATTAACTTAACTTAAATATAAAAAATGGTCTCATCTGAAGGAAGAAAGAAAGTAGACAATACAGTAAGTTACAAAAATCATCTTCCTATGAAAAAAATTACCAAATACCTCAAAAATTAAAAACCTACTATAAATTATGTAATATAATTTCTATATACATAGCAAAGGTGATAGGAAAAGTAACAAGTGACCCTTGAACAACACAGGTTTGATCTACACAAGTACACTTATATAAGGACTTTTTCAAACAAATGCAGATTGAAAATACAGTTCAAAGGATGCAAAACCCAAGTACACAGAGGGTCAACCTTTCATATACCCAGGGTCTGCAAGGCAGACGGAGGGACTTGAATATGTGCGGATTGTGGTATGTGCGGCCATCCTGGAACGAATTCCCTGTGGATACTGAGGGAAGACTGTATATACTAAATATCTATAGTAATGAATATATGATGATAAAGCAAAAGCATAATAATTATGGACTGGTCATGGAGGGATAAAAATTTTTATTCTGCTATTCTGATTTTCTTGATATATTCCTCTGCCAAATGTAACTGATGTGTCCTTCGATGAGAAACTGGGCTAATAAATTGGTAATACGATCAGTGCTAAATGCTTAAAAAGTATGAACTTAGTACAACAAAGGCCAATTACATGCTAATCTCACTGCATTAGCAACATGAAACAATCAATGTATAAAAAATATAACATATAGGAGTTGTAGTTTATCACAGAAATGTATGGTTGGTGGATCTACTCACCTCCCCTCACCCTCAAAGAAATAAAAGAGAAAAACTATGATTGTCACAGTAGCAGCAAGAAAGGGGGAAAAATCCTATTCGAAATCTATTATTTGCTATAAAAACTATTAATTGATTATAAATAGAAAAGAACTTTCTGATGAGAGAGTATATATGATAAGAGAGTACCAACTAACCACTCATAGCAAACATACTTAATTATGACATGTTGAAATCATTCTCTTGAAAAGCAGAAACAAGGCTGGGCGCGGTAGCTCACCTCTGTAATCCTAGCCCTCTGGGAGGCCGAGGTGGGAGGACTGCTTGGGCTCAGGAGTTTGAGACCAGCCTGAGCAAGAGTGGAGACCCCAGCTCTACTAAAAATAGAAAAATTAGCTGGGCGTCATGGCATGTGCCCAGCTACTCAGGAGGCTGAGGCCAGAGGATCACGTGAGCCCAGGGAGTTTGAGGTTGCAGTGAGCTACCACAATACCGCTGCACTCTACCCAGGGCGACAAAGTGAGACTCTGTCTCAAGGAAAAAAAAAAGGCAGAAACAAGCCTCTAAAAACACTCTCTATTATCTTGTCTACCTTCACTTTATTCGGTGTACATATAGAGGGCCTTTCACATAACATGCCAAGTGTGTTAATAAAAGACATAGGTGTAAGAGAGGAAAAAGCTAGTATCTACTATTTTTAAAAATGACCTAGAAATGACCTATAGAAAAGAAAGAGAGGGAGAAAGAACAGACAAATTAATCAAATTATCGAGAGAGTTCAACAATGTCACTGAATATATCAATGCACATATGAAAATCAACTTTCTATATATCAAAACAAACATTAAGATGTAAATGATATTATCAGTCACAGACACAAAAATCCAACATCATAAAGATGTCAATTCTCTCTAAATTGTTAAACAGAATCAAAACAATTTCAATTCAAATCCCTATAGGGTTTTCCCTAGAAATTAAGTGAGCTAACTGTAAATGATACAGAGGGCAAATGGCCAAGAACAGACAAGAAATTTTTCAAGAAAAGAAAATATTACATAGACAGGAGGACCAGGAGGGTGAGAAGGTAGAAGGCTGATTTACCAGACATTATCATTTACTATAAAACCACTACAATTAATATAGTAAAGAAAACAGAAAGCACAATAAACACACTCTCTTTGTCAATCAGTCCAGATTAAGGTTCTACTTGAAGCTTGCTTCTTCTTTCCCATTTTTTCACTACCTTTAAAGCCCATTCAGATTATTGTCACTCTCATTTCTTATGCTCGTTTCCACAGTATAAATCATGCTATTCAACAGAGGGGAAAAAACTTGAAGAATTTAAATTACTTAAAAAAAAAATGACGGGGCATGCAACTCAGATTAAACTAACGAAAACAGGGAAAGGAGAAGTGACGCAAAGTAAAACACTATTGTTTACTACCAAAAAGGGCGAAAGTTACTATTTTGATTAATAATTCAATAAATCTATGTAAGAAGATCTTTGACTAGAGAAATATAAAATTTAGTGTTACCCTTCCACAAAAAATATTGAAAAGAGAAAGCATAAAGTAAAAAGACAGACTATCACCTCACCGAATAATGTAAGACATTAAAATTCTATTGAAGTAAAACATCTTTGGTTAAGTTAAAACATAAAATATAAAAATTTGCTCTTTCTAGAAGACAAAAGTAAATGTCAAAGAGAAAAGTTAAAATGTAAAAGATGAACAAAGATAGTTAAGTTAAATCTAAACAAAATAAACCACGACAATGTTAATGCCAGATAAAATTTAAATGTAAAAAAACTAAAAGGAATATAAATCATTGCATACATATATTACATAACGTGATGCTTCATGAAAACATCTGAGATTTTAAATATCATATTTAACATTTTAACAACACATAAAAGTACCAGAATACCAAAATTTTGCATAGTGAGCAATATTTTCTAAAACGTACAGATCGAAAATGTTACAAATAAAAAGGGACACTAACACAGAAAATTAAACAGGGTATTTTAATAAATTGGTGCCAAGAAGAAAAGGCAAAATAATGTGAACTGACAAGTTAAAAAGAATAGATGTAAAAATCTGTATCTTTGACACCACCACTGCTACTATATTGTGAATATATCACCAAAATGGAGCCTTAGTCCTTGAAATTCACATTAAGTTAAAAAAAATTGTACAAGCCACATGTTGTAACTCTAATGTAATAAATTCATATCTGAATCATTTGCATTAATAACGGCAAGAAATAAACAATGTTAGGCCAAAGAAATCACTAAAAAGTTTGTAATGTTACCACTAAAATAAAAATTAGGATATTATATATCCAAACTTATGGGAAATAGGCAATTATATTCCAAGAGAAATTCAGTGTTAAATGTTTTAGTACTTAATAAGAAAAACAAAGATAATAAATTAACCTTTTATCTTATAGGTTTAGGAAAATGTACCCAGAATTATATGTAAGAAGTAAAAAACCTGAAGCAGAAATAAATTAATGAAAGAAGAGAAACAGAATTTATAAAGCTAAGATGTAGCTCTTTCATAATAATAAAAAGACAAATCTCTAAAAAATGTACTTTCAAAAGAAATAAAAATAAAACCGTTAAGTGGCTAAGATAAAGCAAACAGGTAGAAGTTTTTCTACTAGCATTTTAAGGGACTAAATGCCAAAACTAACAGACATTGAAAATCAAAACCAAAATAAATATGTATAAACTAATAATGGAGGGACAACCTCAGGATGTCATTAAAAATAATTTACGATTGTGAATTATAACTTATATAAATTAATGTATAATATTAATCAATAATTTAATAATAATTACATGTTTGTACTAAGAAGAAAGGCTAAAAACTGATGAGCTAATTCTTAGAATGTCGGTCGAATGACAAAGAAAAGTAAACCTAAAGCAAGTAGAACAAGAAGATAATAAACAAAAGCAGAAATTAATAAATAGGAAAAAAATATACAACAAAGAAAATCAAAGCCAATTCTTTGAAAAAAGAAAAAAAAAGAAGAAAATCAAAGCCAAAATAACACTAACAAATCTCTAGTGGGATAGATCAAGAGGGAAATAAGGAGCAGCCATGGGGGAGGGAGGATCATGTATCTTAGCAGTCCCCAATCTTTTTGGTACCAGGGACAATTTGGTACCAGGCAAATTTTCCATGGACCAGGAATGAGGTTTGGCGGGGTGGGAGGGATGGTTTCGGGATGATTCAAGTGCATGGCATTTACTGTGTACTTTATTTCTATTATTATTACATTGTAATATATAATGACATAGTTATACAACTCACCATAGCTTGGGGACTCCTGACATATCTGGTCCAAGAGTTTCAGTCTATACTCATGACCACAAACAGCAACTGGTACTGATTACCCCTGATAAGTTCAAACTGAGATAACTATTATACTTTATGCCTCTAGACCTTGCATTCCCCTCACCAGCCTGCTGTTGCCCCATTTCCATACTCCTCTTAATAGTAAAAGCTCTCAAAGAAGTATGAATGCTCAGTCTGTACTTACTATATCCCTTACTTTTCCCCAACTCATTCTTCAATCTACTCCCATTCTCATTTCTGTTCTTAGAACTCCACTGAAAACTCTCCTATCATCTCCATGTAGCCAATTTCACTTCTCTGTAATCTTGCTAGGAAAATCAGCAACATTTGACATAGGTCTCCTCTCTCTCTTTTGGGAAATATTCTTCTATTTTGGCTCGGTTTTCCTACTACATCAGTACATAGCTCTTCTGTGTTTTCATAGATGGCTCCCCTTGTGTCCTCAAAATGTAAGTTGATTAGGGTTCTGCCCTAGGCAGAATGTTCTCTTATCTGCCATTCTCTTCCTAAGCAACCTTACATATATTCTCAGGCTTTAAATGCCATGTACAAAATGTTAACCACTTTAGCAAACTACCACAACCTCACAACAGCCATGTGAGATAGGAATGATTTTTTCACGTATTACAGATAAGGAAATTGAGGCTCAAAAGAGGATAATTTATGATACATGTAATGCAGTGGTATATCTGGGATTGGTATCCATACCTGACTCCAAATATGAGCTTTAACTCACTAAGAAAAATATATGAAAAAATTTGTGCCCCAATTCTTTAAGCTAGAGAAACCTAACTATTAATAAATTCAGGAATTTTAAAAAAAAATTTGTCCTAATTATTTTCATTTACATGTAACTAAAGGATAAGGGGGAAAAATTTGCCATTAACAGAGCAGTACATTTTTATTATCTGTTTATGTAATTCTTTGAAAATTTATACACTTTAATAAGCATAACATATTACATTTGTAATACTGATAAGTCTGAGTCTATTTCTTTACCATATTTAAAATTTTTCTAATATTCAACAACATATAGTATCTATGTTTACAAAAAAGTACTTAGATGCCAGAGATTAATATTTTAATTTTTATTCTAGAACAGGGGTTGGCAAACTACAGCTCATGGGCTAAATTCTACCCATATATTTAATTCTGTAAATGATGTTTAATTGGAACATAGCCAGGTCCACTCCTTTATGTATTGTCTGTGACTGCTTTGACACCAAGAGCAGAGTTGAGTGGTTCTGAAAGAGACTATATGACTTGGATTGCCTGAAATATTTACTGTCTGGCCCTTTACAGAAAAGGTTTGCCAATCTCTGATCTACAATCTATCCTTGTACAAATATAAATATTAATATATGAAAAGATTTCAACAACATGTTAATTTACAACCAAACTTTCTATATATCATTTAAGTTCAAACAATACAATCTAGAAAAGAGTATGAGGAACCCAAATTGCAACTTATTAAATATCTACCTAGTTAAGTTTTAAAATCGTTCCTCTACTATTCTCATATAGATCATTAATTTGTAATTTACACCAAAGATTATTTCTAAGAACCAAAACTGTTAATTCCTAGAACATCTAAGCAAAACGAAGGAAGGAAGCAAGTTCCAAAGGAAGGAAGTTCTGAAGGGAGAGAAAGAGGTAGGGAGGGAGGCAGGCAGGAAGGGAGGGAAACAAATGTTCATTTTTTCCTGCGGCTGATTTCTATGATTTGCTTTTTTAATTCCAATAGTCAATTTATACACTGGGATTCTTAAACCTTTCATGTATTATTGAAAGATTTTCTCTGAAGAAAACTGTTGTCATCAGTAAGATGAGTTTAATAAAACAAAAGGATTTTTCAGCATAGTTCCTTACACACAGTGGGCCGTGAACGAACATTCGTGGCACTCAGCTGCCACAGAAGCAGAGCTGTGGTTTTGTTTTTGTTTTTTTTTTTAAACCTCTTAACACTACATTCTATTCACTTTGTAAAATAATAAATCAAGACTATTTGCATTTGGGGTTGAGGTATAATATCTTGGTACTTACTGGGTAAGATACAGTAAGAGGTTGAAAATAATGCCTCAATATCCCCCAAAACATCTCACTTTAACAGACTGGAAATTTTAACTTAATTTTTAGTTTGGAAAAGTTATCAAATTCCCATTTTACATGCCAAATTCCAAAAGGTGAAATACAGCTGAATTCTTTCTTATTGGAATTTCCCCTTTAACTTTTGTCTATTATATGCCTACACTGAGTGGCAGCTGACAAAAAGATAAAGAGCTGTTGTGTTACCCAGTTTGGGAAAACCAATTTTATGTTTTTGCTTTTAAATGCTGAGTATTTAAAGCCCTGTTACATGACCTTTACTTTATTGGCATGAGTAGGGAAGGCCATAAAAAAAAAAATAAGATCCATGGTACCAAGTTTTTCCTCTTACCATAATTCTAAACCATCTTCCAGAAGATAAACATGTGGAGGCTGGGAAACATCTGTACTCAGTTGAATAACTGGGAGCAGGAAAGGGTACAGGTTCTTGCTGTCTGCTCCTAATCCCTATGGGAAGTATAAATAAAACTTACAATAAGACACTCTAAGGTCCCATCGCCCCCCCACCAAAAAACTCATCTATCATATAAAAGCCCTAAAGCCAATTTATAAATAATAAATCAGATATTTTAAGAATGGTCCTAATTATAAGCAATAGTAAAACAAAGTTAGCTCTATTTAAAATTGTAAAGCAAAAAATCAAAAAATACTTTTCAATTGCCTAATGGAAGTAAAATACATACATATGCCAAGACTACATACATCTGTGCATTTTAAGAGATTCTACATATAAGAAATAGTTTTTTCCCCCTCCCTGTGACTACTGAGGGGGTATGTGTACATTGGTATTTTAAATTCTGTAAACACTCTCACCTAAATAATCTAAAATGAATCTAGCCTAAGTGCTCATCAGTAAGATAATTAAATTATAGAACTTCCATATTCTGGGATACTAAGCAGCCATAAAATAAGCTTTGGCATGGAATGAAAAATTTTCAAAATTAATTGCAAATCAGATTTAAAAGGTACAGAAGTATGCATAACAATTACACATGTCAAAGAATTTTTAAAATATCTACATATCTCTTATACATATGCAGATAGATGCATAAAAATGTTTATGAAAGCAAACAAAAAACTGTTGATGTATGGGAAGGGAAAAACGATGCTCAGAAGAAGGCAAACAGATTTTCACTTTGTGTGTGCTTTTTATAGAAAATATGTACTTTTTTTTAAAATGAAGAACTTTTGTTAATATTTTTAATGAGTCAAGAATATAAAGCTGGAGGAAAAAGAGGGAGTTTAACCTAAAATTCTTGTTTGCCTAATCACTGTCTCAGGGAAGCTGATTCAGTATATCACACTATAAGTACTTTGGAAGACAACAAAAAAGATGTAAAGTCTATCTGCAAACCATAATAATATCTACAATCTAATAAACACAGAAAGGAAATAAGCTACCAAACACCTCCTTGTTTAAGAAATAATTCAAATGTCAATATAGTTTATAGCAGACTACAATGCCACAAAATATATACATATTCCCCTTTTGATGGCATATATATACTAAGTTTGATCTCTTTTTGCTATTTTCAAGTGTACATCATCATCATCATTGTTAATAGTCACCATGCTGTACATTAAATCTCCAGAATTTCATTCAAAGTGAAGCTTTGTATACGTTTCCCAAGACATTTCCGCCAGTCCCAGGCAACCATTATTCTACACTCTGCTTCCTGAGTTCACCTTTTTTTAGATTCCATATATGTCTTTCAGTTCAATCTTTACCAGTGGGGCATAAACACTTTAGTGGAAAGATATAAAGTTTATCCTTAAATGGAAGTATAAGTTTGGCCCTTTCTATAACTAAAAATCATTTTAGAATATCTTATTAAAAAGTTTTCCAAAGGATGAGAATTATAAAAATGTCATTGTTTAATAAAGTAAAACATTTGGCATTAAAACTCAGTTAAATTTCACTATCTATAGTTCAATCTTTTGTGGAACAAAAAAAGGAAGAACATTAAGAAAAATGAGTCAAGTTCATTTTGATTATCAAGTAGACTTAAAATTTCCTTGGAAAATTAGAATTTATCTACTTACTTAAATACATGCCCTAATAAGCAAAACGTGCCAGCATTAGCAAAACCGAAGTAAGTAACTGCTAAACACACAAAGACTCTCTCAGTTAAAGCTTGAAGAAATTCAATACTTCATACTCTAGTGGCTAAAAGATGTGTCTAATCCCTGACATACAGCTTTAAGTAAATGTGAACACTTTTTGGGGCCACAGTAACTATAACACATTGTCTACAGTATTAGGAAAGTTCAGAAATAAATTCATCAGTTATTTAGAAAAGTACTGGAAATGATTAAAGAAGCAGGAAAATCATATTGTATTAATATTATACCTAAGATGTGAAGAAGAAACTGGGTAAACGATACACGGTGTCGCTGGACAATCTCTGAAATTTCCTGTCAACCTATAATTATTTCAAAAAAAAGAATAGCACCCTCTATTGGCCTTTCTCAGGGTATTGTCCTTGGCTCTCTTCTCCCATTCCATGGACACAGTGATGATGTCCATACCTATTATCTCCAGTCCAACTCTGAACTCCAGACAGTTAAATGACTGCAGGATATCATCATCCAGAAGGCATCTCAAACTCCAATACTGAACAATCTCATTGCCGTCCTAAAAGAATAGTTCTTCTTCCCACATTTTCTAACTCAAGTGATATGAACCACTATCTACCTAGTGATAAATTATATCCCAACCACCTCCTGGTTCCTCTTCTTCCTCACCCCACATCCAAACAATCCTTAATTCTATCTCTTCAATATTTTTCAAACCTTTCCCCATCTTTCCATGGCTTTAATTAAGGTCCTCATCATTTTTTTTCACAGTTAATAAAAAGGGTCTCCTAACTATTCTCCTTGAGCTTAGTTTTACCCCATTCCAAACTAGTGTCCCCAGTGGTGCCCTGCTTACTTTTCTAAAATGAAAATGATCATAGCTCTTTCTCTGAACTGCAAGAGATGTTCTTTTAGCCTTCCTGACAAGCTATATAACTCTATGTTCTAGCTATACCAAACAACTCATAGTATTAAAAATCTCTATGTTAACATTGCGGAAAAGCTGACAGATTCAGATTCAACATATGCATTTACTACTATTCTCTCCCAAAACCAACTAGAAGGATATAGGAGGATTTCTTTTCAATACCTAAAATCATAAGTACAAAGATAGCATAAGAAGAATAAAAGCAATTCAGTTTGGAAGGTAGAAAGAAAGACAAGTGCTAACCGACTTAGCAGACTAAGAAGCCAAGGCTAAAATCCAACAGGGTGGTTAGGAGTAGATAAGAAGCAACCTGACTTACATTACAGAACCTCCAAAAGACTCAGAAACTGGTGGCACCAGGTATTTTGAGAAATGTGTGTTAGCAAGGTAGTAAAGGTGAAGTGTTAATAATAAGACAACTTTTAGAAGGTGTTTAAAAAGCAGCTGGAAGTCAAGATCTCATCCACATACATAAGCAGACAAACAACTGGCCCTCCTCTGAACCAGCATAAAACTGGCTGTTTATTTTCTGGTAAGATAAAACAGACAGTTTCAAGAGGGATACCAGGTAATCAAAAACAGGGATACAATATACAACAGGAAGATTATATTAGAATGTAACAGGGAAGAGACTGAAGGATCTTTCAATGAGGAAAGACCTCAAAATATTGGCATGGAAAATTCTCCTACAAAACCTAGCCAGATCATCATAAAGGAAAAAACTCACAGTTAGCAAGCTTCTCACACACACTCGATCTTTCCACTCAGCTTTTTAGTGCCTACTCCTAAATTTACACACAAAAAATGTTGATCTTAAAGTTGGGTGATTCATTATACGGTATTTCTTTTTTCTGTGTATGCTTCAAGTTTTTCATAATAGAAAGTAAATAAAATCAGGCAAATCAAGATCAACAGATATGATTAATTAAAATATCTAATATGAAAAATAGAGAAAAAAACATAAATAGAAATTCATACCTTGAAGGAAACAGAGACCAGTTAGAGATAAAAGCTCGGAAAAAATACATCATTAATATCCTCAATAGAATAAAAGAAAACACTGCATTCATGAAACAAAAACAAAATGTACAAAAGGATTATTCAACAAAGCAAAAGAGAACTCACAGACATTAAAACATGACAGCAGGGGAAAAAAAACTCAATTAAAAGGTTGAAAGATAAAGTTGAGGAAATCTCCTAGAAAGTAGAACAAAGGACAGAGAAAAAAAGGCAGAAAAGAAGCAGTAAGAAAAGTAAATGACTGGTTCAGAGCATCTATCATCTAAGTAACAAAAAGTTCAGAAAGAGAAAAAAGAAAAACATGAACAAGTGGAAATAATCAATAAAATACAATAAAATTATCAAGAACTCAGGAACGTAAGTTTCCAGTTTGAACTGTCCACCAAGTGTCCAGAACAATGGATTAAATCACACCCACACCATCATGAAATTAAAAATAGGAACACAGAGATGATCATACAAATTGCCAGAGAAGGGAATGAGGGGTGACATATTCAAGAATTAAGAATTAGAATGGTTTCAGAGTTCCTAGAGCAATGCTGGAAGCTGTAAGACAAAAGAAAAATGTCTCTAAAATTCTGAGGAGAAAATTTAGAATTTTATACCAGTCAATCAATGTGAAAGTAGAATAAACACATTTTCAAACATGCAAAATCTCAAAAAAATTTACCTCCAATGTATCTTTTGCAGAATGCCACTGCCATTCACGGGCTCCATCAGAAACAGAAAGAGGGAGTAAAACAAGAAAGACGTGACACGAGGCACAGAAAACAGGCACCCCCACAGAAGGGAGAGACAAGAATCCTTTTCGATAATTGAGGATCCAGTTACAACAGCTATGCACAAGTATAAAGTAAAACCATTCCAAACTAAAGTGTATAACAATTTTTCATATTTCTTCACAATGATGAAAGTCACAAAACAGTTTGTTTGACCATACTGGGGGAATCAGATGAAGAGCACACATTCTTTCAATTACATAAAAAATTAAGTGTACTGGGCAGAAATCTAAGATGGCTACCTAAGATCCTTGGTCCTCATTGTAGACACATCATTCCTTAGTTATTCAATCAAACACTAACCTAGATATTATTGTGAAGAAATTTTACATATATAATTAAGGTCCCAAATCAGTTGGCCTTAAGACAGGGAGACTATCCAGATGGGCCTGACCTACTCACATGTGCCCTTTAAAGAAGTTTTCCCTGGCTAATTGCATAGGGAACTTCACAGAATCCAAGCCTCAGGGGACCTCACATTCGAGAAATTCCCCACTACTAACATTAAAGATGTGTCAAGGAATGTGGTTGCACTCTGGAGAATAAGAGAAGTCCCCAGCTGACAGCCAAAAAGTAAACTGGGACTTCAGTCCTACAGATCAAGGAGCTAAATTCTGCCAACAAGCTGAATAAGTGTAAAAACGCATTCTTCCCCAAAGCCTCCAGGGGAAAAGTTAGCCTAGCAGACACCTCAATTTCAGCCCATTAGATCCTAATCAGCGAATTCAGACATAGTATGCCCCAACTTTTGCCTTACAGAAGAAGTATGAGTTAATAAATGGATATGGTTTCAAGCCATCAAGTTTACGGTATTTTGTTGCACAACAATGGAAAACTTATATACTAGCAAACAAAATTATTAATACAAGGGTAGAGTATGGAAAGATGTGTACAAGAAAGAATATTGATCATGACATAATGATATATGCCTTCAACAGCCTTTATACAGTCACACAAATAAAGACCTTAAATAGTACCTACCTTAAATTACAATATAACTAACTATGTTGGGAGGATGGCGGGATAGGAGTGACATAGCGGGTATATCAAAGGATTAAATTTTCATCTTTTATGCAGGGAAGTCAAGAGACAATGCCTATAATGCTTAAATCAAGAATAAATAATAAACCATTCTACTATGAGCTAGAAAGATTAAAAAACCTAAAAGATCTGGCTATGACAGCAAAAGAAGATTCTCCCACCAAACAGGAAACAGGAGGAGGAGCAGTATGCTGTCACTTTTCATAAAAAAGTTTTTAAGAACTGACTACTTAACCTATCTACTACCTAACCTATCTACATGTAAAACTGATTAATATATATGTCTGAAAAAATAAACAAAATGTACCACATTCTCTCACGTCTAGAGAGCTTTACACATGCTGCTTCATTTGTCTAAAATACCCTTACCACTGTCTCTCCTAAACCATAACACTTCAAAGCCAAAACGTCTGAAATCAAATTCACCCCTCTCCCTTCAAAAGCAACTTACCTATTTTCCAGCCTTCCCAAGTTATGAATGGGAAAACTTTTATTTTAAATCAAGGAAAAAGAGTGAAAATATAAATTATATTTATGTAGAAAATCCCTTAACACCAGGGAAACCGCATGCACAGTACAATGGACTGCACAGATTATGGGTCTATCATCACTGGAGATTACTACATCTAATGGAATAAATCTTTAAAAAGCAGAGAATATTTTTCAAATGTCCTCAAAAAAATGTTCAAAGTAAATATACAAAATCTGTTTTAAAACTGTTTAGATCATACACGAAAAAAAGTAAAATGTGAAGTTTTCCACTACAATTAACATAAATCACATAAAAATAATGAAAAACTTTTTAAAAGAACAACAAAAAGAAAATCACCTAAAAAACTCTCAAGACCCTGTTCTCCCATCTCCCTCCACAAAAAAACTCTGTAGAGAAGTCACTTACCTGAACAAGATGAATAAGTGTCGTCAAAATAGCACATCTCAACATATTGTGTTCTTCACTCTGCTTCCAAAGAAGGGGCAAATATTGCACCAAACATCCCACATACGGTCGTATCTATCGCAATAAAAGTAGGGGAAGAAATAGAATTATATTAGTAAAGAAGGTAACTTACTTTGAGAAACACTGACAGAAGTCCCAGGCAACATATATTTAATATTCACTAGATGTAATATATTAAGCCTATATTCTTTTAAAGATAAATCAGATAGCACATAAATACCCATGGCCCTATGGTAAATATTTTTAAATAATTTTAAACAAGTATGAAATTTATTGAATGAAATTAAACATATGAACATGAAACAATGTTCTTTAGAGATGAATAGATGATGCTGTTATATCCTGCTACTTTTTAAATAAGACAGCTTACCTGATTGGAAATTATACAATGTTTTAAAAAGAGTCAGCATTTATTCATTCATTCTACAATTATCTGATTGAGACCCCGAGGACAAAGCACCGGAAGGAAAAGTATGTAAAGAAAGTCACACGAACCCTTACAATGAAAAAGGGTAAGTGTGATGACAAAGGTGTATACAAGGGATGGTGGAAATGCAGGGAAAGAAAACAACCGTCAAAGGATAAAATTGCTAAGTCCACTGCGGATTAAGTTAATCAGTTTTTAAAATTTACCCTGAAGCACAGCACAGCTTGGCAGTGAGCATCTTGAAAAATAAAATGGAGCTACACAGAAGCTAGACAGCACTCTGGCTCCGGGCTTAGCATCACAGCCTGTGAAAGTGCTCTGAGCAGAGTATTCTTAGGGATGAAACAAACACTACAGCTTCACAGCTTCTGTACTACCTGTTTGAAGCTCGTGGACCAAAATTAAAGACTGCTCTCAGAAAGGATGAATTTCTACGTTCTGCAATATTTATAAAACATCATATTTCAAAGGGTAGCCAAACAACTGTAAGATTTGCTCCCTACCCTAGTGGTAGAAGTGGAAGCAGAAAGACAAGAGGATAAACATTTGCCCAAACATTTCAATGAGATATAACTGAATAAATATTCAGAGACTCATGTATTACCTATTTGCATGTATTAACTTATTATATAATATCTTATTTTCAAAACTTGAATTATAAGAGTTAATATTTATAGAGCACATACTCAATTTTGCTAAAGATCACTACAATTAGCATGTAAAAGCAGGTCAATTCATATGTAAAAACACAGGTTTCGGAGTACCTAATTCACTCACACTCAACTAAAAATAGTATATAACTGAATGACATACTGATAAGGAAAATAAGCCAGTTTTGGTTTTGAATAAATAAGATTACTTTCCAAGGAATGGCAGAAGGGAAGTATAAGCTATAAATTATACATGGGGTAATAAAACCAAAGTACATATTACATCCAAAAGCCATAAAATATTTATTTTCTAATCTTAGCTGTCCATTAGAATATATGATATTCTAAATTAAAATTAATGCTTCAAAAAGAATATTGTAAAAACCACCTATAGTCACTGTTGCAAAAGACAAAAAAAAAAAAAAAAGCCTGGGGATTAAAGTGAACAGCATGGTGCCATGAGAGGCAAACATATTCCAATGGGAGGCAGGAGGCTAACTGGTGGTGGCAACTGAAGAAATCTGAATATTAACTTGATATTAGATAACAATATTGCATCAGTGTAAAGTTTCTTGAGTCTAATCATGGTTATGATAATGCAGGAAAAGGAGTATATATCTCTTAAGAAGAAGAGGTCTAATATTTTGGGGTAAAGTGTCACAATGTTTGCAACTAAAATTCAAATGGTTTAACAACAACAATCTATACATGTTGATAGGTAATACGAAAATTAATGTGGTAAAACATTAGTAACTGAAGAAACTAGGTGAAGGATATATGGGTCTTGATTTACTCTTGCAACTTTTCTGTAGATTTGAGATTTTTCAATAAAAAGACCTGAAAGAAAAATACCGTCCATATACAATTCTGAAAAGGATTATAACACATGGGTTTGGGGGGGAAGGCCAATTTCAATTATTTGTGTAACATTTTAAAAATCACACAGAATTAAGAACTTTTTACAGTCATCATGAAAATGCAAATCAAAACTACAATGAGATACCACCTCACATCCATCAGGATAGCTATTATCAAACAAAAGAAAACAAGTATTGCTAAAGGTGTGGAGAAATTAGAACCCTCGTAAACTGTTGGTGGAAATGAAAAATGTTGCTACTATAGAAAACAGTATAGAGATTCCTCAAAAAAATAGTATCGAGGTTCCTTAAAAACGAAGAGGAAAGACCTTTACAGGGAGAACTACAAAACAGTGAGGAAGGAAACCGCAGAGGCTGTAAACAAATGGAAAAATGTACCATACTCATGGATGGGCAGAATCCACTTTGTTACAATGTCTGTATTACCCTAAGTGATTTACAGATTAAATGCAATTTTCCCATTAAAATACTGATGTCATTTTTTTGCAGATCTAGAAAAAATAATTCTACGCTTTCTGCAGAATCACAAAGAACCCAAATAGCCAAAGCAACCTTAAGCAAAAAGAACAAATTGGGAGGCATCAATTTACCAGATTTAAAGCTATACTACAAGGCTACAGTAACCAAAACAGCATGGTACTGGCACAAGAACAAAGACATAGACCAATCGATCAGAATAGAAAACCTAGATATAAAACCATCCTAATACTGCCATCTGATCTTTGACAAAGCAGGCAAAAACACACAATGGGGGAAAGAATCTCTATTCAATAAATTGTGCTGGGAAAATTGGATAGCCATGTATAGAACACTGAAACAGGATCCACACTTTTCACCACTCAAAAAAGTTAATCCACGATGGGTAACAGACTTAAACCTCAGGCATGAAACCATAAGAATTCTAGAAGAGGTTGGAAAAACACTTACAGGTATCAGCCTAGTCAAAGAATTTATGAAGAAGACTCCAAAGGCAATCACAGCAACAACAAAAATAAATAAATGGGACCTGATTAAATTTAAAAGCTTCTGTACAGCCAAGGAAACAATCAGTAGAGCGAATGAATAGACAGCCTACAGAATGGGAGAAAATATTTGCATGTTATACATCCAGTAAAGGGCTGATAACCAGAATCTACAAAGAACTCAAGCAAATCAACAAGAAAACATCAAACGACCTCATTTAAAAGTGGGCAAAAGACATGAACAGAAGCTTTTCAAAAGAAGAAAGATTAATGGTCAACAAACATGAGGAAATGCTCAACATCTCTAATCACCAGGGAAATGCAAATTGAAACCACAGCAAGATAATAACCTAACTCCAGTGAGAATGCCTTTTATCCGAAAGTCCCAAAACAGCAAATACTGGCGTTGATGTGGAGAGAAAGAAACACTTATATGCTGTTGGTGGGACTGTAAACTAGTTCAACCTCTATGGAAAGCAGTACGGAAATACCTCACAGAACTAAAAGTAGACCAACCATCTGATACGACAATCCCACTACTGGATATCTCCCCAAAGGAAAGAAGGTATTTTCTAAAAAAGACACTTGAACTCAAATGTTTACAGCAGCACAATTCACAATCACAAATATGTGGAAACAACCCATGTGTCCATTAATACAAGAGTGGATTAATAAGATGTGGTATATGTATATCGTGGAGTATTACTCATCCACAGGAAAAAGAAAATGGTGAACTAATACCTTTTGTTAACAACCTAGATTGAACTCGAGACCATCCTCCTAAATGAAGTATCACAGGAATGGAAAAACAAACACCATATACACTCACTATGAAATTGGAACTAAATGATCATTACTCGTGTATACATGGTATTAAAATGCAACTGAAATCAAGCACGTGGAAGGGGGGAGGAAGGGACACGTAAATTCACACCTAATGAGTACAATGCACACTATCTGGGTGATAGACACACTGTGCTTAAACTGTACGAAATTAATTCCTGTAACCAAAATGTTTGTACCCCCGTAAAATTCTGATATTGAAAAAAAATTTTTAAGTCTCAAATGACACCTTATCTTTTAGATAGAATTTTCAACAGAATATTTTATATTTCATAGGAGCCCTTTAATTTTGTTCTTTTTCTTCAGAAATGCACAAGCCCAAAGGCTGTCTGACATCACACCTGATGATTACATATTTATTTTCCCTACAAATTTATGAAATGTCTGTATGAGAATAATTTAATTGTAGGTTTTAAACTTTTTCAAAAAGTAGAGAAAATATAATATTCAAATAATTGTACATTATGGTACAAAGACGGTACCTTCACTGAAACTTCAAAATTAAACTATATGTGTCAGAAAGCACTGTTGTAAATGGCTGTAGATGTCTGTACCCTAATATCATAAAGATAATTCAAAAAAAATTTGAACTAAAAAAACTGTTTGTAGCCTAATGGACAAAAATGACATTGAGCTTATGATGGTTGAGGGAAATATGCAAAAGAATATAAATGATGAGGCTGTTCAAAGGTTAACATGTGAAAAAGTTAAAGAATCAGACAATAGAAAATATTTTTCGTTTCTTTTTTTTTTTTTTTTTGATACAGAGTCTCACTGTGTTGCCTGGGCTAGAGTGCCGTGGCGTCATCCTAGCTCACAGCAACCTCAAACTCCTGCGCTCAAGCGATCCTCCTGCCTCAGCCTCCTGAGTAGCTGGGACTACAGGCATGTGCCACCATGCCCGGCTAATTTTTTCTATATATTTTTAGTTGTTCAATTAATTTCTTTCTATTTTTAGTAGAGACGGAGTCTCGCTCTTGTTCAGGCTGGTTTCGAACTCCTGAGCTCAAACAATCCGCCCACCTCGGCCTCCCAGAGTGCTAGGATTACAAGCGTGAGCCACTGTGAGCCACTGTGCCCGGCCGAAAATATTTTTCTTAATCATTTCCTAAGTTAGTATGAGTTCTGAAATAGAAACCACACTGGACCACTGTATCTTATTGTGACTTACTGATGATATAGTCACCTGAGTTGGTTAGGCTATTTGTATTCTGAAAGATGAGTGTGGATAGAAACAAAAAAGCATTTTTAAATTTACTACACAAAATGAATTTCAAACTTTTGGTGAAAAACGTTTAGAGGTTTGGGGAAACAAAGGTAAAAAAATTCATTTCTATTAAAAAAAAAACTTCTTAATTCCATTAGCAAGATATATCTAAATAAGACTGCAGAAAATGACCAAATCTCTTTTTTATAATCAACTTTTTACACAAACAATAATTTATTACAATTGTATAATACTCTGAAGCATATTGGGCAAGTTAGGTGAGCTCAGAATTATCTTTAACATTTTTTACATGAGGAACAAGCTTGCCCAAGCTAAATAGAATCAGGGACTTAAAATGAGTTTTAAAAAAAGTTACAATTAACTATCTGTATAACCAAACTTTCAGTGTTGTTTAAAAACCATCATCCAATGAATTAATGTAATTAATAAGAAACCCCAAGTGTTAAGAAATTTGTAAGCTTTTACTGCTTTTAGACTCCAGTACTCTGATCTGTTTA
Source organism: Avahi laniger (assembly GCA_963575035.1). Lineage (NCBI taxonomy): Eukaryota > Metazoa > Chordata > Mammalia > Primates > Indriidae > Avahi > Avahi laniger. The sequence goes on along the minus strand of CAUYSK010016486.1, from coordinate 17,904 downwards.
AAGGGATTAATAGTGACTTAGACCTACCACAGGAGTTGCATAATGTTGAGTTTGAGTATTGACAGTGCCATTAAAATGTATGAACTTTGACAAATTCCTTAAAGCTTCAGATTGTTTGATATAATAAATTTCAACTTCCACTTCAAGGCTTTTGTGAGGATTAAATGAGATACACATGCAAAGCACTTAGCACATAGTTGGTACGTTGTCATTATTCAATAATTGATAGCTATGCTCATCAATTGCTTCAGAATTAATAAATAGGCTCAAGGTGTCAGAATTCACTAATAGCAGATGCAAGAGTAGATTCTAAGTCTGTGAATTCTAAATCAGTTATTTTTCTCTAATAGCTTACAGATTTGCTTCAGTGCTTTTCAAACAAGGATATGCAATGGTCAACTGGGATAAAAGAAGCCACAAGGTAATTACAGTGTGGTTTCCTGGATTATCAATTTTTCACAAAGATTAAGAGCGATGGGAAGCTGAATAATTAACTGTTAAGAACTTTACACATCATGTTTATATTAAGCCAAATGTAGATATAATGGGTAATAGATTGCAAAACACACTTAATTTTTAAGGTAAAAATAACAGACTTCGGAGAAAATTTGCATTTGCTGACAGACAGCTAAGACTATGACCTCCATTTTAAATATTTTAATTTTCTTAGTCACTTTTTAAAAACTGTAGGTCAAGTGCCATGGCTCATGCCTAATAATCTAGCACTTTGGGAAGCCAAGGATGGGAGGATTGCTTTAGGCAGAAGTTCGAGACTAGCCTGGGCAATACAGTGAAATCCCACCTCTACAAATAAAAACTAATAATAAATGTCAATTTGAATAATACATAACTGAACACAGCCTGTAAGTTAGAAGCATTTTAATGAATGTTTTAACTTTTAAACAATGTAAAGATATTAATAAATTCTACATGTATTCTACTCACCTCTCTGACACTTATTTTCATGTTTTACAGCAAAATTACCTGCATGTTGACTCTTTCAATCACACAAGAAAGGACATGCAAAACGTGCATCTTTGTGTCACATTCTGTAACTTGCTGTAGTAACTGAAAAAGTAGTGTGAACATGGTTTCCAAATACTGCAGGTAAAAAAAAAAAAAAAGGTTCAGAATAGAAATGTATATATAGATGTAATAAGAAATAAATCATAATGTCAAAGCAATACAATACAAACAGAAAGGCAAAATCGTAGCATTACCTAAACAACTTTAAATTGTTCAAGCTGCCAGTATGTAAGACCGTGATTTTTTTCTTTATTGCTGCTAAATGTGTCCATTTTAGAATTTAATTCATTCACAAACGGAATAATGTTTAGAGGAAAACTGTCTAAACTGTGTGTGTTTAAATTTTATGCTGTTAACTAAACCATTAACAGTGCATTGTCTTTGTCCTTCCATGCAAGCCTGCTGCCAATCACAAAATGTTGTGGTTTGTAATACCTATTTATTAAAGCAAAATGAACATCAATTATTGCACTTGTGTGCCAGCTGTGTGGCCCTTCATATATGCTGTATGGAGATACACATTTTTGTAGATATATACTTGTTATTCTAAGAATGTCGGAGTATTTATTAGGAAATAGAAAAATATCTTGTGTCTGGCTATGAACAGGCACAGGAAATTATGAAAATTATGTTAGAAACTGATTAAGTCAGATACATAAAACAAATACTTGTTCTTTCAGATAATTGGTTCATTTTTATACAAATTTCTGAAACACATTCGTTTCATCTAAAAATATCCAGTGATTATTCAAGAAAAATCACTACTCTAAAAGTTTCCCAATCTATGACCCTCACAAGAAGTAAAGACAGATACTTTATCACGTAACTTTCCTCTCACCTAGTCCTCTTAAGAACAAACACTACCACCACAATCTTAATGACATATTTAACAAGTGCTTACTGAGTACCAATTATGTGAAAATGCCTTGCTAGGTACTAGGGGTTGAGTAAAGAGTAAAAAGACTAAGACTTGATATTCTGCTCATGCAGCAGTAAATTGCAATCTAGTGTAGGATACAGACACATATGCACAAATAATGCAGAGAAATAACATAAGGAGTAAAAGTAATAAACACATTAAATAAAAACATTAGATGTTTTAAAATCATGAGAAAAGAAAAATTTTGGCAATCAACTCCAAAACACAGGACAAAATAGCTAAATAAAAATAAGCAGAATAAATGTGAACTGTTACCAACGAAAGTTATCAGAATAGTCACAAGTGAAAGTTATACCCTCCCAAATAATCCAATATAGTACACTTTACAACTCAGCTTTAATAAGTAACAAATATATATACCTTCAGCTATAAAACAGCACTCAATATTCAAAGACATAAGCAGAAATTGCTTTTTAAAGAAAGCAATCTGGAAATGAATATTCTTACCGGTAGAAATTGATCTGTTCTAAATTCAAAATCATCAACAGGTAAAGAGCAGTTAAGGAATACTGAAAACATATGAGTTTATTAGGACACAATATCTAAAAAAAAATACAATAGAACAATCAAAAACTACATTTTGAACTATCTCATAAATTAATTTCACAAAATAAGAACAATTTAAGAGTGTTAAAATTCTTCACAATGAAGTATTTTTAAATTTTTTAAAGGATATTTAACTTCAAAGTTGTAGCTGTTTCAATACGGACCTAAAAGAAAGTATATCATAAGTTTTTAATTATTCTAGCATGACTAAAAATCATTACTATCAAATAATTTTATTCCAAATCACTTTCTTTGTTCTTTTTATTAATATTAAAGTCACAGAGTATATAAATATCCAGAAATAAAAGGACAATCCTCTTAGTTTGCAACAAAGGATAAAAAGAAAGGATAAAGCAGTATTTATTCCTACTCTTCTCAGTTTCCCATAATTTGCCTAAGAAGCCTTTAATCTAGTAGGTGCTTCCATGGAGAAAAATTATTTGCCATAAGGTATGTGGAGAGTATGGGACTGAGGGAAAATAGCAATCAGGTGGTGCCCAAGGAAAAGAGAAGGTTAAGAGGCAGGAAAACAGGGTGGGGTTGAGCAAGCAGGAAGATGTGTAAACGAATGGTGCAGGAGACAAGGAGGAAGCGGGGGAGAAAAAAAGAACACGGATTCCCATCTGTGACTTCGATTACAGTAAATCCTTGAAATACTCAAAAAAAAAAAAAAAAACCACCTAATTTTCTAAATCTCAAAGTTTACAAATATATAGAAAGGTTACAGAATCATCTGTAGCCCTGGGAAAAGAAGGTTCCTCTCCCCTGAAATTTAGTATTTCTGGTTTACGACGTGGAAATAGTGTTCTCAAACCTGAAACTTGCCATAAGCACTGTAACTGCTACAGTATGTTATGAGGGGGCAGTGCACACATTTATGTAAACTTGGTATATGACAGAGACAGCCTTACAGACCACTAAGAAAAGTATGTATTATTCAATAAATCACTGTAGCACTGTTATCCTTACAAAAAATAAAACATGGAAGCTTACTCCACATCATGTTCAAAAATAAATTTCAGATAGAATGAAGAACCAAGGATGAAGAAAAAGAATTTCTTAAAATAGAAGCAAAAAGTACAAAAAAATTTAGTCTGACTGTATTAAATTAAAAACCTTTGCTTAATAAATTCAACAGAATGAGACAGAAAAGATTTAGAGGGAGACGTAGATGTAGAATTTATAATGTTTGATTTCTTAAATATTTGAAATATGTATGTGGAAAAATCTTAAAATGAAAATGTGGAAAACTGGGTGATGAGCATAAAAATGCTTATTATGTTAGTATGCATTTTTCTCTTTCCTTGACAAAATTCTGAACTTTTTAAGAGTTAAAAATTAAAAACTATTTCTACTCAGTGATAGCCAGTCTCCTTATTAACAACAAAAGGAAACCACATGGATAACTGCAGGTTACTTGATCCAAAATCTATCCCAACTCCCTAACAGCAGTACCCAAGCAAGAGAATGCAGACTCTGAAAGCCAGAGAGGACGCAGGCTCATCAGGATCTAGATGCTTAAGATAGAGTGGAAACAGTGCAGCAACTGAAGGTAAGCAACTTTTCCAGTTAGTATAGGACTCCATAAAGTTTATAATATCAAACACCATTGGGAAGAGTATGTCTCTCTACCTCTGATAGCTGTGTGACAGTTTAACATTACTGTTTGATCTGGGGAAATACAATGCAAATAGAGTGACTTTTTTGGTTTATTTGAAATACTATTAACTTTTCCTCGATGTTTATCAATTTGACTTAGTGTGATACACACGTATACACTATGTGTATGTACATGTGTAGGTCTACAAATAAAAATGCATGTTTATATATATATACACACATACATGCCAAATCTGTTTATACACTGTTATATATATATTTATGTATGTAAACAGCATCTTCCTACATTTCATTAGCCAGGATTTTTCAAAGGTTAAAATTAAAGCAGTATAACTTATATATTATTGATTTTAAATATACTTTTAAAAAAGGCCAAAGTCTGCAACATTAACTTGGTATCTTACCAAACACTGTCTTCTTAAAAATTTATTACAAAATACCAATGACATGATAAAATAAACGCAAAAGATGTCAATATGAGATGTAGCCACCAAAAGACATAAAGGAAAAGGGCAAAAGCTGAACCAAAACCAGCATTTTTTCAAAGTGTATTACATAGATATTAATATATTAGTTATCCTGAATAGTCACAATGCAATTGCACATTTTTAAGGTTCTGACCATTCCTATAGTAAAGAGGCCTATCTGAATATTCAGCCCAGAGTTTTTCGAACTTATCTGGCCATGAAACGCTTTCTCTCCAATAACACTTGTTGGTACCTGATAGAAATAATGTTCTGCTCTTAAAAGCCTGGCCAAAATAACTCATTTTTCTCTTCTTCTCTAATAGACTTATCATAAAAAGAGTATAAGACTCAAGAAATTTCTCTATTTCACAAAGAAAATCTAACTAAATTTAATCCTTTCATAATACATTGATAAATCTTTAATGTTCTCTCTGATAATTCTGACAGAAGAGCAAACAGTATTTCCTACTAGGAAAACAAAAAATTTAAATCTTATGTGTTATTCTAAAGCTATAACAAAAGTAAATCAATCTCAGAAAATAGTACTTTTAGAAGCAGCTAAGTTATACTAATAAATTTCTAAAAACTTAAAAATAGGAAAACAATGTTCCCCTGTGACTTCCCATGCTTATATTAATACTATTTAAAAATTATATAATGATACTTAGAATAAATTCTCAATTATGTACACAAAGTAGATAATATTTAAACAGAAAATTCAAAGATCACTTCTATTTGCCCTTGGAATGCACCATGTTTCTACAGCAAATTAACCTAATTATATTTTTCCTTCAGTGAATACTACAAGTAGTTTATTTATCATGGCATATGTAAAAAAAGAGAAAAGTGTAGTGCAAGTCTTTGCTGAAAAGAAGGGAAATCAGATGGGTTCAAACTACAAAAAAAGAAAGGAGGGGGGACACTGAGAAATGATTAGATGAGATCTTAGCACAGTTCAGTGAAGGAAGTGGATGGCAGAGATCACTGAATTTTACCTAAAACAATTTGGAAGTCAGGAAAACACAACTAGATTCACTTTTTAAAAGACTATGCTGGAGTCGAAGTTAAGTCCAAGAAAAAGAAAGTATATATTAAGTCACCAATATATTCACTCAGTCACACAATAAAGCATCAGTAGGGGGGGGAAAAAAAGAGAAGAAAACAATTCTATATATTTTTACAATTTTAAACTTCTTAAAATCACAGGCCTACAAGTAATTGACCTATATAATAAAGCAGCAAATCTACTGCTTTGAAGGGGGAAAAAAGCAACAAAGAAGCCACTATCAAATGTTCAGTAACACAAAATCAAGAATATTATGTAAACACCAAAAATAAAGTAAAATTCCTAAAAGAAACAATAATTCCAGAGACTGAAAAAAATAAAAATAAAAAATGAGGCCACAAATAATCATAAGTAAGGGTGAAACAGATTATGATGCTATCTCAACAACAAAGTCTATCCTGAATAAGAAAATGAATATGTAATATTAAGAGATCTTAAAAAAAAACTGTCCTTTTTTCTTACTAAGAAATTATAAATCATTTGGAATAGTAAAGTTTAATTAATTTTTTTTCCGATGGCTAGTAATGGGGAGGGCAAACAATAATCAAAAGACTTCCTACCCTCAAATCAAACCACTTACCAAGAGATAACTACCGCAGTAAAAAAACCATAAACATTCTTAAAAAAATACATAAACTGTTTGTGAACTTGAAGTTTAACATAGATTAAACTTTAAAAATAACTCTTTTAAGACATTTAAGGAGCATACCACTAAATCTTGATCTTGAAGCAAGTTACAGATTGCCTCATACAGCATGGGTCTTAAGTCAGACTTGAATTTCACAGAAATCCACTGACCAATGAGCCAAATCACCCTGCGTCGCAGTGGCTTATACCTAAGATAGGAAAAAATCATGAAATTAGAATGTTAAATATTTTAAGAGGTCTATTTGATTTAGTATATTTCACTTAAATCTAAAATATAGTAAGAGATGCAATCTGCATTTTTTATAAAGACTTTAAAAGCTTCTTCTAAATATACCATGGTACAAAATATTAACAATAAAGATCCAATCTAAATAAATGAATTCTTAAACAGGTATGTTGTAAACTTGATTCTTTTGCAATAAAAAACTGCAACATAGGTACATAAAAACCAAGTCCATTTCTGTTTCTCCAGTAACTAAAAATAGTGCTAATGCTCCAAATCTTAAAGCTGGAAAAGTCCCAAAACTTAGTAATAAAGAAGCTCCTGTATTCAATTTTCTACTTCAATTTTGTTAATACCATAAAGATTTTCAGAACAAATTTAAAAATTCATATAAATTTATTGATTTCAGCTAAGCTCTCTGATTCTGTAAGAGGCATCCAATTACAGAATGTGATTCAGATTATAAAAATAATGACTTATATTTTAAAAGTTGTAAGACATTTGCAGTAACATGTAAATAAATTTCTTTCTCTCTGATCATCTTTGCTAAAGGAAATGAAGACTCTTTAGGCAAGGAAAAAAATCATTAAATTCAAAACATTTGTGTCCAAGAATTCCACTTATAAAGTATCCTGATATTATATAAATTTTAGGTCAGATGTGTAATCCTAGCACTTTGGAGGCTGAGGTGAGGGGATCATTTGAGGATAGGAGTTCAAGACCAGCTTGAGCAACATAGTGAGACCCTAACACCACAGAAAATTTTTTAAAAACAATTTAACCAGGTGTGGTGGTATGTGCCTGTTGTCCTACCTACTCAGAAGACTGAGACAAAAGGATCACTTGAGCCCAGGAGTTTGAGGTTGCAGTGAGCTATGATCATGCCATTGCGCTCCAGCCTGTGTGACAGAGAGATCCTGTCTTGGGGTGGGGAGCAACAATTTTAGCGGTAAGATGATAAATATTAATTTCTGGGTATAAATGGAACAAGCCAATAAATACACAATGATTTTTCAGAAAACTATAACCTTACAAGATGGTCGATCAAGCACATTAAAAAAATTGCTCATTAAAGTTGTAAAACAATGTAAGTATTCTCTGCTCCCCAGAAGTTTATAACACACCTAAAAGAATTAAAAAATGCAAAGTAGTATACCAGGGTTTCAGAAAAGAAAGAGATGAGTGGGCAGACAGATGGAATTTAAACAGGTTTTTAAGGTAAACAGTATTTGGGCAAAAAAGTGAAAACAATGCCATTTCAAGGGATAAGAACTGTTAAAACCAATTCACAGTGGCAGAAGTAACAAGGTTTTCGTAGACTGAAGTAAAGGAACCACAGAACCTTCAATTTTTGGACTGAGACCTTGAGGATTACCACATTTGATTCTCTGTTCCAGATAAAGAGAATGAAGCTCAGAAAGGTCAAATTCCAAGGTCATAGGCACTTCCAAGCAGAGTTAAAATTAGAGGTCAGTTTGTTCCTCAGAGTGTGGTGCCTGGACCAGGGGCACCATTGATTATTCTGGGAGTGAGACAGAAGTGCATGACTTGACCGAAACCTACTAAATCAGAATCCAAGTTTTAACAAGATTACCTGGTGATTTGTATGCACATTAAAATTTGAGAAGCACTAGTCTAGACCAGCTCTGTGCAGTAGAAATATAATGCAAGCCAAACATGTAATTTTAAATTCCTTAGTATTCACATTAAAATAAGTAAAAAGAAACATGTAAGATTTTAATAATATTTTCTTTTTGGCCAGGCGTGTTGGCTCACGCTTGTAATCTTAGTACTCTGGGAGGCCAAAATGGATTTGAGCTCAGGAGTTTAAGACTAGCCTAAGCAAGAGTAAGACCCTGTCTCTACTAAAAACAGAAAGAAATTAGCCAGACAACTAAAAATAGATACAGAAAAAATTAGCCGGGCATGGTGGTACATGCCTGTAGTCCCAGCTACTGGGAAGGCTGAGGCAGGAGGATCGCTTGAGCCCAAGAGTTTGAGGTTGCTGTGAGCTAGGCTGACACCAGGGCACTCTAGCCCGGGCAACAGAGTGAGGGACTCTGTCTCAAAAAAAAAAAAAAAAAAAATTCTTTCAGTGTATCCAAAATATTATCATTTCAACTTGTAATCAACATATATTTTACATGGCTTCAGTTTTTCAATTTAAATTAATTAAAGTTGAAAAGTCAATTCCTCAATTTGCACTAAGCACATTTCAAGTGCTCAATAGCCATATACAGGGAGCTTCCATAACAAGACAATGAAGGTCTTAAACTAAATAGCCTCTAGGGTTTAAGGACAATTAACCACACATTTCAAAAACTTTCTCTCCATCAAAGGCTCACTAGGTCCCTAGAGTAGAGATAGAGTCTATTCACTACTGGCTCTATAGGATATTGCAAATCCCAAGTGTTAAAAATATTTGTTTACTGAATAACTGAAGAGATTAAGGAGATACTTACTGGTTAAAATAACTTTTAAAGCATCTCCAGATCTACAATTCTGTGGCTCTAAATGTTTATAATATGAATCTGTACTACTGAATTAGGCACCTCAGTAAAAACCTAAAGTGTATTCAAATGCTTTTTGCCATCTCATACAGGTGGGCAATCTGTGTGGCCTTCTGATTTCAAGATTTTTTATTTTTAAGCACCAAAGGAGGCAAGAAAAGCTTCATCTGCTGTACACCTTTTAATGAAGGATTTGTTCTGTAAAATTTGGATTCAGTCTAAAGGTTACATTCAAGGATCCAGAAGGCCACATGTGCCCCAAGGCCACAGGTTCCCCACCCCTTGATTCCAAGACAGTCACCATAGATGTCACTTTGGGTGGGCTACTTCTGACACTGGGCACAGCCCCTGCTAAGAGTCCAATTGTCTTCCTTTTGCAGATAGTTTCTTTTTAAACTCACAGACCTCCATCTTCCCTCATCCTTGCATAAAATCCTATTTTCTTTCTCCTGCAAACTATCTTACATGAAGTAAAAATACTTCCTGGATGTCACAGTTCACATTTGAAATAAAGTAACGTAATAGCCAACTGTTTTGTTTATATTTCAATTATAAAATTCACAAGTCTTACTCCTTTTTACACTAGACATTACCTACTAAGTCATATCACAATGTTTTTAAAATTATATGCAATTTTAAAATTATAAGCAATTATAAGCAAATGCTTTCTTGAATTCATTAGAAAATCAGTAAGGTAAAGTGTAAAATTTTATACTTGCCTATTGTGGTTGACTTGTAATTCTGGAAGAAGTTGGTTTTTAAACCACTGATCAAAATCAACACTGTCAAACAGCTCATAAGCAGCTAATCCAACAGCATTATACACTAAGAAGAAAATTTAAGAAAAAAATTAAAGATTTCAGATACTGGGCCATAATACACGTAAGAAACAAAACCAAAGGGACTATGTTGAAACACTAAGTTACTTCATTCCATGTTTTTCCTAAATACTCCTTAGTACTTTCAAACAAAAAATTAAACTTATTCTGAAATATTCAAGTCAAATTATTAAAATTATAAAATAATATCTGCTTCTAAGTGGATGCAATATTTTATAATCTGGTCCCTGCTTACCTCTAGGCTCATCTCTCACCACAACCCCTTAACCTCTGTGTTCTAGTTAAACCAGAATAGTCACTATTCAAACTCTAAATGTGCTTACTCCTCTCACCTTCAAGTCTTTGAATGCACTACTCCAACCCCTGGACCCCCCTTCCCACCCAACACCTCTCCCCTCCCCCTGACACAGCTAACTTCTACTTATCCTTCCCCATGTTCTCACATTACACTTCTTTAGAAGTCTTTTCCTAGGCACACCAACTAAGTTTAAGTTTAACATACCAGCATCTTTAATTAACAGTGCATTCATATCTTCCACATTTGTGGGCCCTAAAAAATAAGTATCAGTAAAAATAAATAACACTATTTTTTTAAAAAATATATTCCATTTAAATACAATTTATTAGTTTCCCAATTCAGTTAAGTACATGTTTCATTATATTAAATATGCATATAGATAGAAAGGGAAAGTCTAAATTTTATTATTGCAATTAGAAAACACAGGCACAATATCTAAAGTCATAAACGATATTACAAACCATTATAACATATTTGGAAAATGTTATGACAAGCAACATTCTAGAAAAATATATAACACAAATTGCTAACTATTGTTTTATACCCTTATTATAAAGAAAAATTCTTAAAAGAATAAAAGATGAATCACACAATAGGCAAAAAGAAGCAAAGAACAAGAACAAGCAATTCACAAAAGAAGCTCTAAGCAGAAAAAATAAACCTGGTTATGACAGCACACTAGACAAAGAATGACAGTAAAATGAAAAGTGCAAACAGAGAAGTGAGAGCCACTATAAAACGTGGAAATGTTAGGATAAAATGTTGGGAGTTTCTATGCTACTATTCAGGAAGGAAGATACCATGGTTAACGTGGAAAATACAATTTACTTAATAAGTATTAATATATTTCTTTAGAGTAGGACGATTTCTAATAAGTTTATCAAAGCATATTTCTGCTGCTAAATAGGAATTCTTTGTTTTTTTCTGTGACCTTTATAGAGAAGTATAAATAAGAATTTTTAAGCTCACTGTTCCAATAAGCTAGAATAAGTACAGCCCTAAATAAACAAATTGCTCCAGAGCTAGAAAGAAAATTAAGCTCGGAAATCATTGAAAACCTTAACAGCAGACAGCACTCTATCAAAGTGCAACCTAAATGCCTATCCTTTCTTACAGTAGTCTAAAAAAGTAAATGGGCGTGTGGAGGTTAAGAAAAAAATAAAAAATAAATAAAAAATACAAAAATTAAAAAGTAAACAGTAAATAGGCTGTGTAGAAGAAAACAGAAATAATGTTCAAACACCAAAAAAACAAAGCAACGTAAACAGCATATTACAAATTTAGGAATCTGTAATCCTGCACTGACATCAGTAACTTGCCCTAGCTCATAGGAATGTTAAAAAAAAAAAAAAAAGAAAGAAAAAGAAAGAAATTAGTAACTAACTGTAAAAGGCAGATCGATTCATTTGAAATACAATAATTCTCAAATTATCTTTAAAAATTAACATAATGATTTTACATATTTCCCTTGGCTTATAATTTAAACAGAAATACTCCATTAGGCTTTTGAGAGTACAAAAGCCTAAAGGGTGATTAACTCTTACTACAAACAAGATCAGGAATCTCTTTCCCTTCAGGAAATTCTCTCATTACCTTACATCACCTACTCAATTACAATGTGACTCCTGCTGCAACCAACTGGATAATCGATTCTATTGGAAGATCCATTGCCTTTTGCCTCTTACAAGCATTTGACACTTCTGACACGCTCTTCTCCAGGATACATCCCTATACCTTTCTTCATACTTCTTGGATAGTTTCTTATCTGGCTTTTTTGTAGGGACTTTCACCTCCTCATTTCCCTTATAGGTGAAAATCTCAGGTCTGCCCTTGAAAGTCTTTACTTCTCCCAAGGTTCCTTATAAACATGTACTCCAAAAGTATATCTCTATCTCCAACCAGTACTAATGAGATAACTGTTTCACTGTCCTTAAGACTCAAAAGTTCAGGATCATCTTTGATCACTTTCCCTTGCCCAGCACATTCAATCAATTGGCAAAAGCCAATCAATCAACTAATAGTTACTGCGTATGCCAGGCAGGGGGAATAAAGTATGAAAAAAACAGATGTTACCAATGCCCCCTGGAACTTACTCTAGCAGAAAAGTTAGAAATCATTAGTCAATCTTAATTAATAGTTAAATAATTAATTACTCATGTACAAAGCACAGCAATCAAGTACCAAAAATTTACTTCATCATTCTCTCTTAAATCCATCACCTTTCCATTCCCACTGCCACCACTCTACCAAAGGCTAACACACTGTTTTCACCATTTCTCACTACTTCTCACAACATGCTCCAGTTTCCCCAAGCAATATGACTGCTGTTTTGCTTGAGCTACTATTATGTTTATGACAGCAGAATTCAACTATCATTTCAAACTGTAACTCAAGATCTATCTCAAATGCTACCCCTTCAGGAAAGAACACATTTTGTCTTTCTCAAATTCGTATCCATAATATGGTCTAGGAAATAGAGCATTTTACGTAGTAGGCACTCAGAGTATTTTAACTGATTTATTAAATCAATAAATCAAAGTATCACAAAATATATCCTACCCTGAAGTGTTTGCATCATTTCTAGAAGTACAGGAGTAAGAGTCTGATTATATTCATGGAATATATCTATAAAAAGGACTTCAGTGCACGGCTGGAAGGAGAAAAGAGACAAATTTCTATTGAAACAATGCTATACTGTATCTACTAATTCTATAATAAAGCAAAGAATATTCATTCTTAAAATCCTAAAGCTTTGAAAATATTTCCAATTTTTTACTTTTTAAAAAAAATTACTATTTTCTATAACAAATATAATGGAAAGTAAAATCGATTTATAATAATTTAATTCATAACATAGAAAGTTTATTTCCTTATTTCAATCATTTGGCATTATGCATTCAAAAACTTATAACTATAGAGAGCACACAGTCTGTTTTTTAAAATTAATCATACTTTAAATTTATAAGAACATTCTGCAGCCATATTCATTGTTCAAGCCTATAAATAACTGCCCGAGATTTAATGTTAAAAATTACATATTTTCTTAGCGATGACATAATAAGCAACAACAGCAATTCATGAAATCAATTCACCACATAAAGTACTATTTCTCTTAAAAAACACAAACAGTAACAGATATCAGCATCTGATACATAAAAAAATGATTTGCTTTATTTCTTAAAAGTACTGAATTGCTAAATGATTCGTAATATAAAGGAATAATTAAAGATATTGCGTGTTATGTTTTAAAAAGAAACTTATACACACAGAAATATGTACAGATGATATGTCATCCCAGATATTTGCTTCAAAATAATGCAAGTTGAAGGGGTGACATGCTTATATGAGACTAGACTAGCCATGAGTTGATAAGTGATAAACTGGACTATCATGAAGAGCTAATAATATTATTTTCTTATTTTTTAGTATGTTGGAACTTCTCCATAAGAGAAAGTTTTAAAACTTAAAGGAATGAAATTTTTTCAAGTTTTAAAAATCACCAATAATTTATCTGGTTTACACCTATAAGCTTATGAATATGATTTTATAATCATTAAGATACATTTTTAGAAAACGAATGACAATAATGTAAATTATGTAAACACAAATCTTGACAAAAAGAACAGCTCAAAGACCACATTTGGTAAATCTTCCTTCCTTAAAGGTAAAATGTCTGCCATATTAAATGTGTTTTAAAAGCCTCCTATAACTGAGAGCAATGGGCTAGTCTCTGAGACTTACACTAGATGGTAAGCGAAATAACATATCAAAAGAAGTTTTATTAATGAAATACTTGAGGGGGGGGAAAAAATTCCAGCCAAAAAGTAGAAGATTTTACTTTCACAAATATTTTCCATTTGTGCATTGACAATTATTCCCTAAGTAATTCAATTAAAAAATGAAGAAAAATTAAGTTTGCAAATCCTCGTTAACAAAAAAATTCAGATTAAAATTCATAATTTAATTAAGTACTTTCAACTATAAAGTTTCTCACAAATATAAACAGTTTCCGATCTGCCTGATTTAATGTTTTGAAATCTTTAATAATGTCATTATCAATTAAGAATTTTAGAAGGATTAGCCTTTCCCCTATTGATTTTTCTTTCAATACTTACCCTCAAACTATATTTCCAAGAATCTCCTCCCGTTTCTTCCACTGCTGCAATTAAAAATATGCAATAATGACATTTTCAAAATCTCAGTTTGAAAAACAAAGATTTGGATAACATCAGTATAATATTTCTGTGAACTGTTTTAAACATAACACTAAAAACAAATCGGGAACATGGGCCTTACACAGATTTCTTTACTATACTCTAGAGGTCACACCTGTGTATCTCACAATCACCAACTGCTTATTACATCTACAAGCATTCTCGTTTTCATTAAAAATTCTTTATTCAGGAAAGCTCAAAGCACTTGTCACTTCCAGAACATCTGACATCACCTGACATAATATCACTACAATCCTGAAAATCATTTCATTTCAATACAGTTATCATTTTTCACAAGTTAAAATGATTAGTCACACTTTCCAAAGATTTCCTGCATTTGTAATTAAAGTAAAATACTTCAGGACTTCTAAAACTCTAAAGACTTAATGTTGCATGGTACGATATTAAATGTACTGCATACAGAATGCAAACTGAAACATAAGATTTTAGCTAGGAAAAAGCAAAAGCAAAAAAGGATGCACTGGGCAGTGCAATGCTATATTTTCTAAATGAACTAAAATTATTTCTAAATAACAAAAAGAAGAGGAAGATAAAACTTCCAAAAAGTTTAAGGCATTCTTATAATATTAGGAAACATATGTGTATATCTACACAAGGGCATTCAGCCAAATGGGTAAGAAGAGGCTAAAATCTAGCCTACGTCCCATCACGGTCGAAATAATTCGCACACAAACACTTTTCTAGACATGTGATTCCTTGATTTTCTATAGGAAGGGTCCCAATAGAATTATACAATTCATTTATCTATTATTAAAATTCAAACAGATTGAAAAATACTTGTAAAAAAATTTAAAAACTCTCCAAATTTCTGAGGCAACTATTTCTACAAATAAAAAATAATATGGAATGAATCACAAAGCAGAAACTGAGCCGATAATAGAGACAGGCAGTTATCTGAAACCACGATACATTTGTAAGAGAACCTAAAAGTTAAAAAAGGTATCCTTTCTAGACAAAATTCTGCATCATATTTAAACAAGTCATTCATTTCTTGCTTCTCATTTTGTTCTAATGGCTAACAAAGAAAGAATAAGTTAATTTTTTGTCGTTGTTTTATGTTTTTGTTTTTTTTTTAGTAAGAACAAGCTGCTAGTTGTAGAGAACAAGTTAATTTTGAAAAACCAAAATTCCCAAATCAAAATTGCTATATTAAAATACAATGTTAATATACCTGTCATTCAAATAGATACCTATTGACAGAAAGGAGAGAAAGCCATGCTAAAACTAAAAAATTAATTCTTACTAAAGCCTTCTGGGTCTTCTTCCCACATTGTCAGTTCTTCTTCAGTTAATAGAAAATAATGAGAGACTAATCTTCTACATATCTCTGTCAAAGTGGGATATGTGAAGAATGCCATCTTAATCTTATGGGCTTCAAGAGTTTCAGGGCTGCTATCTAGAAAAATAAAATTTCCAAGTTAATTGTACAGCCAAACATTTTACCTAAGTTGGATTATACGGTTTAAATAAACTAAAAATATACTCTCAGAGAAAAAGACATACTAGCACATAATTTTCATTTTTATTATAAACAAATCCCAAACAAATCTTTTTCATTTACTTATAACATATCCACATCAGCTCTCTCTCTATCTTACCACACAGCTTGTACATTATCATGTTCCACTACCACACCATATTGAGGTGACTAACTCACAGGCCTTTTTCTCTCCTCTACGAGACTTCATTCATCTTGACACACATGCATATGAATGAATTCCAAATAATAAACAATTTAACCTGTCTAGAAGCAACCTCCACTTTATATAAAGTCAGAGAAAGCTTTTAACTGTTCAAATAAATACAGCCTGAAACGTGAGCTGCAGGGATTATTGTAGTACCTAATTCTTAAAGTCCCTAAGCTTCAACCAATTTATTATGTGACAAAAACCGCTTACTAAACACACTATATAATTTATAAGCTGGTATAAACCTATTAAATGCTATAATCTTTATCACTATTTCATGTCCCAGCAACAGTTTATTTTTTAAATAAATTTCAAAAAAAATATGTAAAAGTACCGATGACTTCACACTTACATTAAAATAAAGAAAAAAAACTACCAGTAAAGCATTACCTTCAAAATTTTTGGATGGCTTATAAGCATAATTTTTGACAATCATTTTAATAAGATTCATGCACTGGACAATGAATCGTTCAAATGTAACGCCTTCGCCAATTTCCGTAAAAACATAGCTTACAGAAAATTCCAGTGATCTCTGAATTAGAGGTGTAAATGAAAAGGGATGTTGATCCAAGAAGTCCAACAGCTATAAAGAAAAAAATTAAAATGTATTTTCCCCAAATTCATAGTGGAATAGAATCACTCCAATTATAACTTTACTAATAAACATTTAGCAAGTTTTGAACGTTGGTGAGAAGTACATGTATAGTTTTACATGTACTATAATGCTTCCTGGGTTACATCATATAATGTGGATTACATAAGACTATATGTCATAATAAGAACTTTCTATTATTTTCAGTACAGGGACCAAAATAGACCCATATCATACTTAATTTGATAACAATGGATATGATATAAAAAGTTTAAGTATATGAAAGATAGGCCTTTAAAAAGTAATAGATAAAAGGAAAGAATAAAAAAATTATCCTGCCTTCCCTATATGAACTGTATTTCGATGTATCAAATAGTTGATGAGGAAGATCTCTTCTTTTTAGAAGAATTTCAGCTAATAAATGCAAAGGGAATAATAAAATTAGAATGCCATCATTCTGTAAATCTTTAATCAAATAATGGATCTTGGCACTCATCAATGGCTGTTAAAATCAATAGGAGAAAGCTATTGAGGAACCTTGATAGCTCACTCATCAATCTTACCATGCGAAGAGACAAACACCGTGTGCCTCCTCATGTCATGCAGTATTAAACACACGGTACCACCTATAAAGTATTCTTGACAGCCCTACCCCACTTACACAAAAAAAGCCTGAATGTGATAAAGCCTCTAAATCTAACTACAAATTTATAAGAAATATGGGAGGAGGAGGAGTGTGGAGACAAAGGAACATGTCAAATAACACATGGGGACAAAGGAACGTGTAAATAACACAGAGGATATAAGCAATAAAATCCAAAACATGAAAAACTCTATAGGAAATGGCCTGTTACCTCAACAAATAAATAGCAAAGGAAAAGAAAAAAGGATGGAAAGGGAACTGAATAGCATTTGAATACTAATTCAAACAAACCAACTATAAAAACTTTATGAGACAATCAGAGAAATATAAAATCTGACTAGATATTTAAATGATGTTAAAAAGTCACTACTATTTTTTTTTTTTTTTTTTGAGACAGAGTCTCACTCTGTTGCCCTGGCTATAGTGAGTGCCGTGGCGTCAGCCTAGCTCACAGCAACCTCAAACTCCTGGGCTCAAGCGATCCTACTGCCTCAGCCTCCCGAGTAGCTGGGACTACAGGCATGCGCCACCATGCCCGGCTAATTTTTTCTATATATTTTTAG
>CAUYSK010016484.1:0-12279 GCA_963575035.1 Avahi laniger | reverse complement strand
CCCCTAAAAACAAAACTCTCACACTAAAAATATACAACATAACCTCTGTGGGGGGGGGGGGGGGGGGCGGCGGGGGGCAGGGGACGGGTATATGTGTACACAAAGAGTGCAATGCGCACCACGCAGTGGGATGGACATATTTGAAACCTGGACGGAGGGGGGGAGGGGGGGACGGGCAACGCACGTACCCTAAACAGCTGTACCCTCATATTATGCTGAAATAAAAAAAAAAAAAAGAGCTGTCTGTACCTGCAGACTGATGTGGCCGTGGAATTGTTAAGTAAGACTTTTACCATTTTGGGTCTTTCTGAAAAGTGAGACTTTTACAATTTAACCTTTTTTTTTTGGTAGTAGCTTTAATTCTGTGACTTTTTAAATTCCCTCTTTTTCTCCTTCAAAATTTATAAAATGTTAGGCAACTGAGAAACTTATGAAAATCATTTTTAAATTTGAAAGTTCTTTTCCAATGTCTGTGAGAGGCAGTGTTTACTCATCTGTTTTGTAGGTCACATTTTTCAATGTAGCTTAATAACAAATAACAAAATAATTCCAAGTTGCCCTTCTCTTAAACAATTTTTTTAATACAAGTTAAAAAATAAATGTATTTTTAACCTGATTAGGCACTAGTTCAAATTTCTTGCTTTATTTTTATGAAAGATATATCAGTACATCTATAGGTGTCCCATTTCACTTGAATAATATCTGCATTGGACAGAAAATGGGAAACTTAAAGATACTGCATGACTTCGTGATACTAATACATTTGAACTCCCTTTGAATTCACTTTTTAATCTCAGAACACATTTTGTTCTGTAACAAGACAGAGAGCTACTTTTCTAGCTGTATGACTATAGAAAGTAAAAAAAAAAAAAAATGCTACTCTGATAAAGACAGAGGCAAACCGAAATGAGTTATGAGCTACTTAATGACAGTGCTTTGATGAACTTGAACCTGATTTGTAAGAATTAAGGGGATACTTACAAGGTGTTGAACTTAGTCCTATTAAAGAAAAGCTACTTAGCCTCCAAGCATGGAACATTTCCCAGGTTTTCAATTCTATTTTTGTATTCCCACTTTATCATAATGCAAAGTGCACCATGAGTGAAGGGACTGTTTCAAAGTGATACTGTTGTAATGCATATTACCTTCTGACCCTTTTAGACTTTGGACTCAAGCCTGGGATTTGTTTTGTGCTCCTAAAGAAATACAAGGCCATAAAGGCAGTATAATTTGTCAGACTATTAAACACTTCAATTTCATTTTATATTTAATGAATCACAATACTCTCTTCAGACATGGAATGTTGCATATCTTTTGCTGAACATGTAATGTCCCCAAGTTTTCTTTTTCAGTGGGGAAAGTATGCACAATAAGCAACAGGATTGGTGAAAACAGAAATATGACAAGAATGTTTTGGTCAAAAACTTAGCTTGCTTTCAAAACAGCATTTATCCCTTACCTGTGTTCTAACCTACGAATTCATAACATCACTTCACTTCTTGGAAATTCCTCACCTGACTACAATTTCTGTTCAGCATAGAAACAAACAAACAAGCTTGAAGAGGCTACCACCAGTTCAGGGAAAGTAGATATTCATCTTTTCCTAAAGATTGTACATTTATAATTTTAGGAGTGTTTCAGAACTGAGGTTTTATTTTTGGTTTGTTTTTTTAAAAAGATAGAATGGGTCAAAAATGATTTTTATTATACTCAGCGATTTCAATGAGAAGGAAAATGTCAAATGAAGTTACAATTGCACTTATTAAAAATTTTGTGCTATAAACACACTATGAGTAATTAGTTGTTACCAAAATGACTAACAAGCTGCTTAAAACTCAAATTGATTTGAAAACTCTGCCAGAGGCACAAAGTTTATTTGACTAACAATTGAAAAATATTCCTTCTAGCTTGACAGACATATAATATATATAACAAGATACTTATCTGTGAATTTTTTTCTGTAAAAGGGAAAAGGTAAATGCTAAATACTGCATACACTACTATTTTTGAGAAATGAAATAGATGCTATTCATAAAAGTGTAACTAAGAGAAAAAATATGAGAAGCTTTACCTGTACTTGTCAACATCTACCCTGTACATCTATTAAGTTCCAGGTATGGGGGATGCATGTTCTCAGAAGGAACAAAACATGGGTCCTGGCGCGAAAGGTGTTGACAAGACAGAAACTACTCTTTTTCTTTTTAGAAGGTTGGGGGAGGGGAGAAGGAACACGGATGTAAAAAATGTGTGTTATTTATTATAAACGATGCCTTTCATGACCGTGGTGCTCAGTTCAAATCCACAAATATTTTTATGATTCGCCTGCTATTTGCCAGACGCTCTGCCTGATGCTGGGTTGCAAATATCGAAATGGTGCTCACTCTTTTAAGTTTTGTTCACGAAAAGATTCAGAATTCAAAAGGGAGAGAAGACTTTACGGTGAGGAAATATCCTTCCCTGCTCTGGCTCTCAGCCAGCCAGTTTTGTTTTGTTTTGGTATCCTTCCGGGTGACCGAAGACTCAAAAGCTGTCACACACATACAGATCCATTAGGAAGTTTTTACAAGTCTGGATCACCAGGGCTTATACTCAGAGATTTGATTTTCAGGTCTGGAGGGAGCCCTGGTACTTGCATTTCAGAGAATTAGCCATAGTGGTCCTGATGCAGGTACCGCTGGAATACAATCTGAGAAAATTGGCCAGACGAAGTTTTCCCAGAGAAGTGTTTATATCCCACAGAAATGTATATATTTATTCCCACAGAAAAGATTCAGGTCACCAAAGCCATTGGTTGCTCTGGAGTGGTCCTTTTGAATATGTTTTAGAAACACACATGCCTTGTTAAGTTCATAAATATATTTCAATATCCTAGACTTTAGTGCTGTCCCTAGTACAAAAAACAACTTGGTAAATGCCCTTGGCCATGTCTTCTAGGGGCTTCTGTACTGTCGACAGATGTGTGGAGAGGCACAGAGATTGCTAGGAAAAGACCTGGTTCATATAGACATGTGCGATTGGCCCCCAATTCCCCTCAATCCTGTTTGCTACTGACGCAAAATTCTCCATTTCCCCATGCATCATTAAAATTGCGGACCTCCTCAATGATCTGTTCCTGTCTCTCACTTTGTCCCACTCTGTCCTCCTCTCCCTGAATGCTGCCTCCCCAGCCTCCACGTATTTTCTTACTGTACACTTCCCTCTGTTTCCTGTGAAACCTCATTCCTTTGTAAATAAACTGTATGTCTTCATGTCTTTGACATTGGCCTGCATAGTATTAATAGTTATGAAAGTGGGCTCTGCCACCTACTGGCCCCGTGACCTTAGCAAGTTATTTAAGCTTTCAATACTTTAATTTACTTATCTAAAAGAAAAAAAAAGGACTAAATAATAGTAACTACCTCACAGGGTGGTCACTGCAATTAAATGTAAAAAAAAAAAAAAAAAATTCAAAGCACTGCCTGTCACATAGTAATTGCTTAATAAATAATAGCTATTTGTTTTCTTCAACATATTGTTATTTTGGAGAAATAACATTTCTCATTTACAGCTTCCTTCCAGCAGCTAATCAGCCTTTCAGCACAGACTCCCACTCTCTTAACCCTCCCATTTTTTCAGCATCTATAAATGTTCTGATCACTTCCTCTAGCTGGCAGGATTCTTTCGTCAGTGACTGCAACTTCTCTCCTACCTTCGCCCTCAGATCCCTAAATCATCTGCTTTCAATGTTCTGCAAATCTGAGACTTTGGATCAGTTTTTCCATTTAATTACCTCACTCCCACATATGGACTGTTCGGCACAGCTAGAGGGAAAACACACAATGGGAGCTATTCATATCACACAAGCATATGGTCCTCAAGCGCAGTCGAACCCTCCGTGCTATTGGATATTCTTCTTATTTATGCTTTGTCATCTCGGCAGCTATTGCAGACTTTCGTCCCTCCCTTGAGGCCTCTGCTTAGTTTCCACTGTCCCTGATCTCCCTAGCTAAGCATCCCACGATTAACAGGAAGTAATGGTCACCAGGCAGGAACGCTTCAAGTCCCTACCCATCTCCATACACGTTTGTCTTCTTAAACTTCCTCCTGACACCTGCAGTGTCAGGCCAAGTTGTTCCATTCTGTGTTCAAGACTAATGCATCTCCCAGTGCTTTTCATTCCATCTGCTCTCAATTCCCACGAGAGCTTATTCTGCCACTCATTCCTCTGTTTCCCCCTATTCTCAATTCTTTCTACTGGTCCTTCCCTAATGCCTGAAAACATGTCCAAGACTCTCTCATCTTAGGCCACCTCTTGAGAGTTTATCTTTTCTAGCCACTGTCCTACCCAGCCAAGATCTTCATAAGAACAGAGCATGGGCGCTGTCTTTACCCTTTACTTCCGCTCATGTTTCAGCCCTTTTTAATCTGGGTTTTGTCCCCACCATTCCTCTGATGATGGCTTCTCAGAGGTGAGCAATGGCCTCTTAGCTACATGATCCCTTGGATACTTGGTTATCATTACCTTACTATTAACCAGCTGCTCCCTTTGACACAACTGACCACACTTCACATTTTCTCCTTTTTAGGCTTTTTGGAAACTGTCTTCTCCTAGTTTTCCTTTATCTACACATCTTTCACTGATTCCTCTTTCTCTATGTTACCTTTAAATAGCTGATGTTTTCCAGGGTTTTATTCTTTACATGCTGTAAAGAATGTGGAATCACCACAATGATCCCCAAAGCTCAAAGTAACATCTGTATCTTTCTTCTAAATTTTATACGTGAACATCTGTTTAGTTGACATTTCTACCTGAATGTCCCATAGCCACCTCACTTTAAGCGTGGCTAAACTGAACTCTTTGTACATTATGCTGTCTTGTAACAACTGTTGGAATAAGTTGTCTTGACTTCTTATATTTTCCTCTTGCTAAACTATGAGCTCACCAAGACCAGAAACTATGTTACAATCCTCATTGTGTCTATAGTCACGTGTGTGGTTCATTAAAAAAATGTTTGTTAAACTCAATTTAACTGCATAATAGGTTACTGATGTTTGTTGAATCGAATTGAAGTCTACCTCATTACTGGTAGTCTTTCTGCTTTTAAAAATTGCACATTAAAGGTAAAAAACATATAAAATTAAAAAAAGAAAAAATACCAAAAATTGCCACCAATTGTTTTAAAATATATAAAATCTTATATATAATTTCTATATATAAATTATATAAATATATAATAAATTATACATATTAATATTATAAATTGTTTTTTATATAAAATCTTATATGTTTATGTTCAAGTATGGTATGACTTGGTACATAGTGTTTGCTGCTTAGTAATATATCTTTAGCATTTTACTACAATTGTTAAAAATGCTTTTACTACAATTGTTAAAAATGCTTTAAATATACAGATATGTATATTTTAATGGCTAAATAGTAATATATCTTATAAATCATCACAGTTTACTTAATCAGCTTTCTACCGTTGGTCCTTTGTTTATAAGCTTTTACTGTTGTAAACAACTCCGGATTGGTTGTCATCATGGATATGTCTTGGTTTGTATCTGACTATATTCTTTGGCAACATTGTTAGAAGTGGGTGAAATTACAGTGTCAAACAGAATGTGTATTTTGAAGGGTGGTCTCTTGTGTGCCACCTGGCTTGGACTGAGCACGCTGGCCAAGTTCCCTGCGCCTTCCTCCCATTCACCAGGGACATGAGTAGGAACAAATCATAAAGAAGCAGTCTACTGGAGTTCATAAATGGTGACAATTTATGTTCAAGCTCTGGGGAAAACGGTCCTCTTCATGTCAAATCACTGCTTTTCATTTTGCACGATGCTTGCTGGCTGGAAAGCATTATCTGGAACTTGTGTTAGCTTTTACTATTTACCTTTCAATCAATAACTAGTTACAGATGAAAGAGAAACCAAACATGAATGAAAAGTAATAAGGGAGGTATTAATAGAAAAATGGACTATTTTTCATTAGACTGTGGGGGAGGAAATATTAGTTTTAATAGCTCCAGATGAATTACTTGTGAGGGTTCAATGAGATAATACATGCTAAGAGCTGAATATAGTGTCTGACAGCACTTAAGAAATACATGCCACTCAAGAAAGATGCAGGAGGCCGGGCGTGGTGGCTCACGCCTGTAATCCTAGCACTCTGGGAGGCCCAGGCGGGCAGATTGTTTGAGCTCAGGAGTTCAAAACCAGCCTGAGCAAGAGCGAGACCCCGTCTCTACTAAAAATGGAAAGAAATTAATTGGACAACTAAAAATATATAGAAAAAATTAGCCGGGCATGGTGGTGCATGCCTGTAGTCCCAGCTACTTGGGAGGCTGAGGCAGAAGGATCACTTGAGCCCAGGAGTGTGAGGTTGCTGTGAGCAAGGCTGACGCCATGGCACTAACTCTAGCCCGGGCAAAAGAGTGAGACTGTCTCAAAAAAAAAAAAAAAAAAGAAAGATGCAGCAAATAATTTCATTGGGTAAAATATGATATTTCGACCTGTCTCCAAATTCTTGCCCCCAAGGCTAACCTGTCATAATTATCTATCTGAAGGCATGTGACTATACTTACACTTTGGAGTTCATTTTTTTCTCATGTGGAGAAAAAAATAAATGAGCCATTCAGAGAACACTTCATTCTTTTATTTTTTTTTTCCAAATCAGTTGGACTTTGAAGCTATAGGATTGCTCTGCTGTAAATGGTTATGGTATAGTCTCAATGCTATGTTGTATAATATTATATTGACTATAATAATTTCTTTTATCTACTTTTAATCTTAGAGTCTAGCGGCCTCTATCTGCTCTATTTGTAAAAAGCAATTAGTAGAATTCACTTATGGCATGTTTCTCCCAAATTTCAAAATTTTCAAGGTTATTTGAAACATAAATTTACACCCATTAATCATAATACAAGGCCATGATGATTAGCCAGATATTTTAAAATGTTATTTCATTTTTAAAAATTGTATATATGTATGTGTGTTTATGGTATAAAGCGTTAATATAAAAATGCCTTAATAAAATAATAATACTAAAAATCATTATGTAGCTCTCATCTTTAAACAATTAGGATTCATGGGATATAATCATTAAAGCAACTTTATTGCTTTTCCCACGGTCCCTTTAAACTTTGTTCACTGTGGGTAGTCTTCCCTTGCAGAATGGCCTCCTTCATCTCTTAAGTGACACAAAGTTCTCCTGTAGTTTTAAGTTGCCAATACAGTCTTGATTAGTCTTGATTTAGTAGTTTAAATCTCTGGTCCAGAAGATGATCAGGATTCCAAACTTGTTGCAGTATTAAATGTTTCCTCACCCACCTGGGATCCACCTGGGACCTGCTGCAGGAGACAATCTGTGAGGGAGGCTGTGGTAGGTAGGGTATGACTGATTCTCTCTCCAGTGGGTTATTTTACTCTTCCTTTTGCTAAGAGGTTTCTGGTCCCTTAGTATTTGGGACGTGAAGATGAAGGAGGGAGAAGGTTGCAGGGAATTACTACCCTGTCATAAGACTGCATGTGTTTAAAACCATCCGAGATCTCTGGAGACATCACTGTGGGCCCCACCAATACGACTTCCTTTACGAGGCCTGCGTGGCCCCCAGGCCTTTTTCAGAAGCCCTCTTGACCCCAGGCTAGTATTTCTAGTCAGAGTTCCATATCTGGGCCATGGGATTTGGGGGACTTTGACCTGCCTTTGGATGTGGCTCTCTCGTCTTCTGACACCTCTTTAGCCGATCTCTCCGCACTTCAGGTTTATCAGTCTGGGAGGTGGACACCAACTTACTGTGTCTTGCTCCTGCGGGGAACACACCTCTCAAGCTCTCTGATGGCCCTAGTGGCCCTCAAGCCAGAGCTGAATCGAGGGGCAGGGCAGGCACTCAGCCCTTTGTTCTCCCACGGGTGGTGGGATTGTGCTTATAGCATAGCACAACTTCTTGCAGACATCTTCACAAATTCTCCTTAATTTCCAGCACCTTGACCACTTATCCTGGGTGTGGGTGGAGACACTGACATTTTAGCATAGTGATCCCTCTCACAGCTCACTTTGGTGTCTAATATCTTTTCATATTTTTGTGCTATTATAACTGTGTTACGCTAAAAATTACTTTCATTAATTTTATCACCTTGTTGAATGAGTGAAAAAGATGTCACTTTAATTTTTAAAGTTTAAATTCATTGAGTACTGTTTTTCTACATGGCTGTGCATTAGTCATCATTTAAGAATCTCAAAGGAAAGCTCAATTGACGAATGATTTGTCAAAGGGCTCTTAACACTTGGAATTTGGGATCTGATAGGCTTTAAAGAAAAGCTGGAAGGTAAATCAATTGCTCTCAATTAGGGACAGTTTCAAACGTACAGTGATGAGGTCAATGTAATTTAAAGCAATTTAGCTAGGAGCAGTTTTTCTTTTTTATAACATTATGTCTCTCATTTAATTTTTTTGGCTATATGTTCAGAACTGCAAGTTCAGCCCTTTTGTTACAAGCTAATGATTGAAGATAAATTAACATTTCTGTTAGATGCCAGAAGTAATTCTATTGGCTTAATGCATTGCTGTTACTTTAGCCGCTGAACGAATATTTAGATGCGTGAGAATGTCTCCAACTCTCAGATCACCAACTTTTGATGAATTTTGCATTGTGTACCTTGCTACTGCTTTTCTGATATTGTCTCTACCTCATTATAAAAGACTCTATTGCAGTTATTTAGAGACCAGACAACAGCTGTTCTTGTTCTGTTAGACTCACAAAGTGACAGAATAATGAATATAGTTACAGCTTATGATAGATCTAAAAATGATTAAGAGAAATACTTTTTAAAGCAGCAACATAGCACAAAGCTTATATTCAATTTTGTAGTGAAAACATTTTTGTTTTCTAGCATAAAACATTTGCTTCTTAGTTTTAAAGCACTGCCTCCACAACATAATGAAGATGAGAAAGAGAATTAAATTAAATATCTCCAAAAATGTTTAATTTACCCAACGATTCAGCCAAGAGACTCCCAGAATTGATAAACAAATTCAATAAAGTCTCAGGATGCAAAATTAATGCACATAAATCAGTGGCATTCATTTATGCCCATAATAGTCAAGCCGAAAATCAAATCAAAGACGCAACACCTTTCACAATAGCATCAAAGAAAATTAAATATTTAGGAATATATTTAATGAAGGAGGTGAGAGATATTTGTAGGGAGAACTACGAAACACTGAGAAAAGAAATTGTCCATTCTACCTAAAGTGATCTACAGAATTAATGCAATCCCTATCAAAATTACACCATCATTCTTTATATATTTAGAAAAAATAATTCTATGCTTCATCTGGAACTAGAGAATCCCTTGTACAGCCAAAGCAATCTTAAGCAAAAAGAAAAAATTGAGAGGCATCAGTTTGCTAAACTTCAATCTTTACTACAAGGCTATCGTAACCAAAACAGCATGGTATGAGCACAAGAACAGAGATACAGACCTTTGGAATAGGACGGAGATCCCAGATATATAACCATCCTCATATTTTCATCTAATCTTCGACAAAGCAGATACAAGTATACATTGGGGAAAAGAATCTCTATTCAATAAGTGGTGCTGGGAAAACGGGATATCCACATGCAGAAGATAGAAACTGGATCACCACCTCTCACCTCTCATAAAAATCAACTCACGCTGGATAACAGACTAAGGTGTGAAACCTTAAGAATTCTGGAAGAAAATGTGGGGAAGACTCTTAGACATTGGCCTAGGTAAAGAATTTATGAAGACGACCCCCAAAGCAATCACAGCAGCAACAAAAATAAATAAATGGGACCTGATTAAATTAAAAAGCTTCTGCACAGCCAAGGAATCTGTGCAGAGCAAATAGACAACCTACAGAATGGGAGAAAATATTTGCTTTCTACACATTTGATAAAGGGCTGATAACAAGAATCTATATAGAACTTAAGAAAATCAACAAGAAAAAATCAAACCACCCCATCAACAAATGGGCAAAGGACATGAACAGAAACTTTTCAAAAGAAGACAGACTAATGGCCAGCAAACATATAAAAAAGTGCTTAACATCTCTAATTATTAGGGAAATGCAAATCAAAACCACAATGAGATATCACCTAACTTCAGTGAGAATGGCCTCTATCAAAAAGTCCCAAAATAACAAATGCTGGTGTGGATGTGGAGAGACTGGAACACTCTTACACTGCTGGTGGGACCGCAAATTAGTACAATCCCTGTGGAAAGTAATTTGGAGATACCTCAAAGAGATACAAGTAGATCTGCCATTTGATCCAGCAATCCCATCATTGGGCATCTACCCCAAAAAACAAAAGACATTCTATAAAAAAGACATCTGCACCCGAATATTTACAGCAGCACAATTTATAATTGCAAAGATGTGGAAACAACCCAAATGCCCATCAATACATGAATGGATTAATAAAATGTGGTATATGTACACCATGGGATACTACTCAACTACAAAAAACAATGGTGATCTAGCACCTCTTATATTATCCTGGATAGAGATTGAGCCCATCCTTCGAAGTGAGGTATCATAAGGATGGAAAAACATGCACCACATGTACTCACCATCAAACTGGTACTAACTGATCAACACTAAGGTGCTCACATGGTAGTAATACTCACTGGGTGTCGGTCAGGTGGCAGGGTAGGGGGAGGGTAGTGGGTAGAGGGGATGAGGGGGGTATACCCACAGCTAATGGAGACGGGCTTACTATATGGGGTAGGGACACGCTTGTGGCCCTGGCTTAAGTGAGACAAATGCAAATTTCATGTAACCAAAATG
The DNA here is from genome assembly GCA_963575035.1 of Avahi laniger. Classification (NCBI taxonomy): domain Eukaryota; kingdom Metazoa; phylum Chordata; class Mammalia; order Primates; family Indriidae; genus Avahi; species Avahi laniger. The sequence continues at coordinate 1,486 of CAUYSK010016484.1, read as the reverse complement.
TCTGTACCCCCATTATATCTGGAATTAAAAACAATGTTTAATTTCAAAAATCTAACAGAATTAAAAAAAATTCCTTCAAGAAAATGGACCCACATGAAAATGTGATTTTGGCTCACATGTGAATGAGTTAAATTTAGGTATTCACAAAGATCAGCTCCAGCACCAGAAGGTTTCAGTTTAATTGTATTTGCTCATAAGGCTGAATTCCCTCCGGTGTGGGAGGATCAACATACCAAACAAGTTCATTTATTTTGTGAATTAAGATATGTTAGGTTTTTAAAAGATAATGACTAATTGTTATTAAGTTTCTAAATATTCAGAAACATTTTACAATTGTATTTATTTAAGACGGCCCCTTTAATAAAGTGGTTTGTGAAATGGAAGATTTTGGGAGTATCAATTTAGTACAGTATCTCAGCTCTTTAAGTAGAGAATAAAAACTCCAAGGACAAGAAAGAACAATACTAAAAAATAAAGTGCTTGCTAGGTATTAACAAAGTCACCCGGGTAATTGTACCTTTATGAGAGAGAAAAATATCAGGGCTCAGGTGGGCCTAGGCAAGCCACATCTGTTATGACTGAAATAAGACATTTTAAGGAATAAAGTTCAGCACAAAGATAACATAAGTGAAGTAGTTCTCCCGGGGTTTTGCAGGGATGAGAAGACTGACCCAGATACAAAAGTTAGCTAAGACACTGTATAAAGACTTAATTAAAAGCAAGATACCTAGAAAGGCATTTCTGTAGAGATGGGGAAAGACCAGAAATATAAAACATTTCAAACCTTAGTGAGTCACCACCTACTGCCAAAGCTGCTGGCATCTGGAGGGCTGTTTTAGCTGTAGTAAGAACTATACCATGATAGGTGTTTCTAACTCAGGGGATAAAAGGTAATAAATTTACAAAAGATTGTAACTAAACCAGATATCTATTGAAAAATGTATTTGTAGTGGGAGACCCAAATGTGGTTTATAATTTGTTACTGTTGTTTTAAATTGTAAATCTTTTAAAATAAATTATTTATAGATAAACCAATCTATAAGTCATACAGTTTGTAATGGGGAGTTACACTTTCTAAAAGTAAATTATCTAAGGAACTTGGTAAACCAGCTTATTAAAAAGAACTAGAGTTTATAAATGTTTCTTTTCTAAAAATGTCAATCCTTCCACATTAGTATCAACTGCCCTGAACTGCACACAAGAGGTCCAAGGAGGATTAATGAGGTTATGAAATCTGACGTGTAGATTCAGTCTTGACTGTCAAAATTTCATAGTGACTTAAAAAGAAAAATTTCTAAGAATCTTTGCTTGAATATTATTATCACAATCAGGGAAGCCTTGGACACATGAGAATTCTGAAAGAACTGCAACGGTTTTTATAAATGGTTTCGTTAAACAGCTATGTAGGGAGTACTGACTGCTGAATAAGAACACTGACCTTGTTAAGGAGGGTAGATGGGTACCTGGTGAGGGAGGCAGAGAGTGG
>CAUYSK010016483.1:0-55255 GCA_963575035.1 Avahi laniger | reverse complement strand
GGCGCCCGGCCTAAGAGTGAAGTTTTACATGGGCATTTATAGGTACAGTGATCGGTTGCCAGGGGTAACAGATTTACATAACAACAGGTAGTTCCTCTTAGGTTAAAAGTTTTTCAAAAGACTTCTTCAGATCCCTTAACTAATTTTATCTACGTGAACAAATGTTTATAAAATCTTTCAAAAACTAACTTCTAACTTCTAAGATAAATTTATCACTCAACAGAGTATTTAAACAGAAATATAGTGGCTCCACATTTTCTTTATGATGTTATAGTGTATTGAGACAGGTAGTCAGGGGTTTAAGCAGGAACTGTCCCTTCGGCTAATTGCCTTTAGCCACAGATGTCTGTCTGTCGGGTGGGCATTCCTTGATCAGCTCTCATCCTCTGGCTCTTAGCAGACCTGCTTTGCTTTTCAAAGCAAGTCCAAACCTCAGGTCTGAGAATCGCTGCGCCATTGTGGAATACAGCCAGCTACTGATCTTTCAGAGATGCCCTCCAGAGGTGAAACAGCTTTCGATATGCAAATTAACACGTTCACATATTCTTTCAGAGCAAAGCTCTGCAAAACTCCTGAGATGTTTCTGTCTCCAATATATTTATATTAATTTATGGAGCAACACATATGTTATTAATGCGGACCCTATCCCTGCCCTGGAGATGTGTGTGTGCACACACACATGCACACACACACACTTTTTCTCTGATTGCTAATGGCCTTAATTCTTCGCACCCAGTTCCCTAAAAACTGAAGCCATGATGGCATATTGTGGTGCATGTCTTGGGACCATCCCACATCTAAAATATTTTCTCAAAGTAAACAGAATTTCCCTGTCCCATATTTAATTCCTTCTGAGACTGCTCCCTAATTTCTATGCAGGATTATATAATTAATAATGACTTACTATATTATTTTTCCTAGATAGCAGGTCACTATTTTCAAAGGAATCTTTAATACTTTAACCCAGAATAACTGGGTATACAAATATCTTGATAACCTACTAGAGATGTTTTTAAATTAGAGGATTCTTTCAGCCACTAGAAAATCTCATAAGAAGCAGAAAAGCCCACTTGTGAACAAGGGCCATTGTAGAGCTTTCAACACATATTGCTATAAAGTAATGGTAATTTCTTAGGAAACAGATGTGATTACAGTTCATCAGTAGCCTAAAAAACGTAGATCAGTGTACTAATAAAAATGAACTTGACATGGCAAGATTTTTTAAAACATAGTATGTTACCAAGAGACCTTATAAAGATAACCTACTAGATTATTTTACATATATAATATATATAATAGATTGCCTACTAATCTACTACAGCGTCTTTAAAAACAGTCAACTTTTGTTTTTGTTTTTTATAGGTTATTACTCCAGGATTTGTATAGCTCCTACTATGTGCCTCATATTATGGTGCTTTCTATAAACGTAGAGATGAATAGGAAATGCTTTCCGGCCTCAAGAATTTCAGTCTGTGGGGAAAATTACTTCCAAATGGTTTCAAAATAGAATCCATAAGTCCTTCCAAACCTTGTCTATAAGTGTGAGAAGGGGATTACACAAAAATTCCACAATTTTTCTCAATAAGTCAATTTTTTTAAGACAGTCTCACTCTATCACCCAGGCTAGAGTGCCGTGACATCAGCCCAGCTCACAGCAACCTCAAAGTCCTGGACTCAGAGGATCCTCCTGCCTCATCCTCCTGGATAGCTGGGACTACAGGTGCGCACCACCACGCCTGGATAATTTTTTCTGTTTTTAGTAGAGATGGGGTCTCACTCTTGCTTAGGGCTCAGGCTGGTCTTGAACTCCAGAGTGCCAGGATTACAGGTGTGAGCCACTGCCCTGGCCTCAATAAGTCAGTTCTTAAAGTGCATGATACATATGCAAATAAAGTTGCAGAAACAGGTTTTGCTATGCCATCCCCTTACTATACCTAAAGTAAATTTACAAAATAAACTCTAATTTCAGAGTCAGCTTACCAATTACAATAACTAATTCAATTTCTACTTAATGTAATAAATCAAAGTGTATTTATTTATTTATGTTAATATTATGGAAACTTTTCTAGGTTCTATGTAGATTGTGGACACTTGCCCTAAAAGAACATGCTGCAGAGATAAGTTAAAGAAAGTAGCACAAGATATTATGTAATTAGCACAAGGTATTATTATAATTGAGGAGAATGAGTAGTATAGGCCAGAGTTGTTCCACAGAAATATAATGTGAGCCACATGTATGATATTATTGTAGTCACATTTAAAAAAGTTAAAATAAACAGGTGAAATTAATTTTATTAATACATTTATTTAACCCAATATATCTAAAACATAATTTCAACATATAATCAGTATAAAATTATTGAGCAATTTAAGTTTTTTGTACTAAATCTTTGAAATTGGCATGTATTTGCACTTACAGCACATTTTAATTTTAATTAGACACATTTAAAGTGTCAATAGCCATGTGTGGCTAGTGGCTACTGTACTGAACAGTTCAAGATAAAGTTAGAATTACTGATACTCTGATCAAACATAGAAGAAGTGTATAGAATATGTAACACTTGTTCTGGATCGTGAAAGTTTAACAAGATTTATGTAGATGGAAGGAAAGAATTTATAATAGTAAGGAATGCCATTATTTACTGAAAATGATCATAATATTTCTAGCTGTTGAACAGGTTATCAGTTTATAATATACTTCAGGTTATATTAAGGAATTATATACTTATAATTTAAGGAGTATGTAATAGTGAATTTGTTATTCTGACGATTTTCGTAAGGATATTGGACAAAACCAAAAGGCTATTCTGCAGTATTTTTAAAAGGATGTTCAGTAGAACAGTAATGTTTCAAGATATGTGAAAACAGAACTCTTTGGTTTAAATGTGTCAAAAACTAAATAACCCTCCTTGGTGATTCACAGTAAACCCTGACATACTACATTTTCTTGTATGTCTTATAAATAAACCTTTTTAGTTTTGCTTAGTCCGTTTTTCCCAAACTTGCCAGACTAAGGATCTTATTTTCACAGTACTCCTGTTAATACCCATGGATCCGGTATCCCACAGAACATATGCTTGAGAATACTGCTCTAATGTATTTTGTATTTTCACAAGTCTGTGTAAGATGCATTTGAAGAGTATTTTATCATTGCTTCTAGAATTTAGGAATACTTTCTAATTCTATCTTTTTGATTACATGGTCTGCCACATTTAGTTAGATGATGACATTTATTCATTTATTCACTCAAATTACTACCTATCCTCTCATTTATGGAAATGCATTTTTTGTGAACCACAGCTGCTTATGTGATTTGTAATGATGCATATAAATTGATAAATGATAGGCACAATACTTTGTACCTCATTAAATATTCTTCAGTTAAAAGGTCCAGGAATATTTGCAATCTGTATTTGATTATCCACTGATTTTTAACTGATATTCAAAAAATTATAGGAGACTGTAAATTTTTCATCATTATTTTTTTTAAAAATGTATAATTACTTGACATTCACAAATGTCATACCTACAACTTGTCTCCAGAAACAACTATGATTTCTATAGATATTCTTAAAGTTAGACATAAATAATAATTTGCCACCTGACTCTACTTTTAAATATTTAGTTATTTATGATAAAGTAATTGATTATTCTTTCTTGCGTACTGTTCTTGGTAGGCTCTGTACTGACGATAGAGATCAGTTTTAGGTCTCTTGTTTTTGCCTTTTCAGAAGATGCCTAGAGGTCTGCTTGTGCATAAGAAATGGGGCCAGTGAGTATTTGGACAGAGTCTTCTGTTCCTTATTGCCTCCCTTCATTGGATAAGGAAGCTATCAAGGATGCTTCTCTGAAACAGGTGGCTATGTGGGTACAGAAAGGACTAGTGCTGAATGTTCTGTCCATGGGAGTCAACTGAGGGGCACCCCTACTTAAGATTTGCCTTTGGAACACCCTCGTTTGAAGTACTAACATTGGTAGGGATCTGGGCAAATGAACCCAAGGGTTAGCAAGGAGTGGCAGAGTAGGGCAGGTGATGGAGAGGCAGAATCCAACAGCAACCGACTCTGGGGTTCCGGAGGAGAGGCAGTGGCCTGATCACACCAGGCTCTCTTGCTTGGGGTGGATAGAAGTCTGGCTGTGTTATTTTGAACTGCATGTCTGGAACGACCAGAGGGGCCCATGAGGCAAAAAACCCCAGGCTTTAAAGTATAATACTGGATATCTCATGATCTAATGAGTGAGACCCCAAGACAGTTCTAATTTTGTTTGAGAATAATGGGATGTGTAACAACATATTTTTTGTGTGTCTGGTGTTAAACTTTGAATTTTAATTTTCCTTTACTTCTGCCCAGATTAAATCCTTGGGACTTCCTCTCCAAACTAAATTTTTCTGAATCATTAAGCTCATTGTGTTTATTTGCCTGTTTTTTTTTTTTAATTTTTAAGAAACTTTTTACTGTTTTAAATTGTTAATCACATTAAGAATTAATCTTTATCAATCACTTTTAAAGGCCTGCCCTATTTTATTTTTTCCTCTCTAAGATTAAATCAGACCATCTTATTCTATGTTTTTTTTAGTTTGTGTAGTAATTTACTCGTTATAATTCTACCTGGTCAATTTTGTCTTGCAATTCAAATTGCTGCACTGTTGCACTGTCTGGGGGATGGACACGCTTGTAGCTCTGACTGGGGCGGGGCAAAGGCAGTATACATATCCTAAACATTTGTACCCCCGTAATATTCTGAAATAAAAAAAAAATAAAAATAAAATTGCTGTAGCCTTTCTCTGTCAGTACCTTGCTGTTTTACTATCCCTAATGTTGTCATAGTACAGTCTTGGACTTCCTGCTTACCCCTAACCAGGAGAATCCCTCCTTTGCCCTTCGACGCTCCGTTTGCACTCAAATTTTGACTGGTGCAAGAAACAGCTATGGAGGTGAAAGGTCTTTTGTTAAAAAGAAGGAAACTGAGCAGCCATTTCCCCTTTTTGACCTGGATCTGCAGACAAGTGTTTGAGGTCTGGATCTTTTCTGTTTACATATTGTTTTGAAAGAAATAACAATTGTTTCACAGAACTTAACTGTCTTAAAATGAGGTTATGAAGTTTAAGCGATTGTATTCCTCTGCATTGATTCTAGCAGTTGCTATTGTGAGTTTCAGGTATTCTCCTATCATTTCTAACAAAATTAACGGCACAGAGATGGCAAAACTCTCAATGATTGATTGTATGCTTTTGTTACTCGGTAGTTTTGAAAAGCAGAATATTTAAAATCATTATGTAAAACATTCCATTATTTATATTAAGCTTTAGTTGACAGTCAAAAGATATAGGATATAAAAATAAAAGTTAAATGCCTTTAGATGTCTGCTATGAATTTAATTTAGCAGAGAAGTGAAATTCAAATACCATTGACATTATGAAAACAAACCACTTGATTTCACATAAATAATACTTAAATCAAGCCAGTTAGAATCTTTCATGATCTTCATAAATAAATAATGAGAAATATATACGTGCATGTATGAACAATAGCATAGTTTTCTTTCCTCAGTTTTCTTTTTATAAATTTGGTCACTAAATAAATAATTACTTAAATATGTTCTAGAACTGAAATATTTTACCCTAATTTTTAATTGTCATTGACTGCTGTTAAAATAATTCTATTTTTCTTAATTATACTTTTGTTACATGATTTAATTAGCACTATAATAACTTTGTTGTCCTGTGGGAGATACATGTTTTTTATTTATTTCAATTGTCTTGTGTGTATGCTCACACATTCAACATTTTACATTTCTCTCAAATAGTCTACTAAGTGTTAAAAAATCGTCCAGTTTTATATTATTGTCTTGATGGGGAATTTAGTAACTTTTCTTTCCATCATTGGAATCAAAATAAACTCCTTGAGGAATTCTTTTTAAACTGTTTCTCAGATGAATAAGGGCATTTGAAATTTCCATGTGCAACAAGATCAGCAGATCTTCAATTCAGAACTTTTAAGTCCTGCAAGCCTAGAAATTTTTGGGTTTCTCATATCCCTTCTCTATTTTTAGTCGTTTGTTAGAGTCATATCTGTGCTGTCATTGCCTCTTGGTTCAGCCAAGCTGTGGTTAGTCCTGCAAGATTCCCGCATTAGTGGTTTCAGTGCAATTCTAGGGAAGGAGAGTGATCACACACCTGGTACACTTATATTTAAAGGGAGAAGAGGTTTTTAATTTACCATAATGATACTGGCATTTTGAATTCCTAAATATTTGCTGCAAAGAGCCCATGTTTTAAAGACTACTCAATAAGTAGCAATATTTGTTTGGATTGTCATATGTCAGTATAAAAATTGGCTTTGTTTCTTTAAATGTGTGATTAAAACTAATGCATTTGAGTATTTAATAATCACAACATTTTCATTTGGAAATATTTTAATTACTCTGAATATAAAGTTGATAATTCCCTCTTAAGGCACTTTATATTTTCTATTTTTATTCACAGTGAATTTGCTTTCTTTATGTTTTATCACTCAAAAAGATTATAGACCTTCTCTTCTCTTATGTTAAATGTATTTGAAAGATTGACTTTCTTAAGTTTTAAGAGAATATAAGAACATAGTAGAAAATAGTTTTAACCCTGAATATATTAAATATTTAATCATGTTAGAAGGTTGTTTATCACAAATAGTCTATATCTGACTTACTGCAAATTGGTGGTATTTGGAGAGCTTTATATTCTTAATTGCAAAAGAGTGTAGATATGTTGTATGTTTGACAGTGCTAAGGAGAAAAGTAAAGCAGGATGAAAAGAAATAGGAAGGCACTGGTAGTTGTATTTTATGTAAGATGTTTAGGGAAAGTCTTTCTGCAAAGGAAACATTTGAGCGGAGATCTTTGGGTGGAAAATTTGTGGCAAGAATATTACAGAAAGTGAAAAATCTTCTTAGCAGGAGGGTATTTCACCTGTTGAGAAATGAACTAGGAGAACAGTGTGTTTCCAGCAGAGTGATTGAGAGGAAGAGTAGTGACAGCTGACGCCTAATATGTGTATGTGCCTTTCTAAGGATTTTGCCTTTTTTTTCTGTGTGATAAAGGAAAGAGTATGAGTATTTTTAAAGAGGAGCAACATGATCTGACTTATGATCTGACAGGTGCATTCTGGCTTCAGTGTTGAAAACACCTTGGTAGCAGGGTAATCAGGAGAAGACACAGGATGCTAGTGGTGGAGATAAAGTCATAAGGAATTGCTAGAAGATTGATGAGCAGTGTGAGAGAAAGGGACATCAGAGATGACTGGTTTTTAGGTTAGACTGCAAAGATGGAATTGCCATTTTCTGAGATGGGACTGGGGATTGTGAGATGAGCAGGTATTTGGGACAAAAACCAGGTATTTACTTTGAGACATGGTAAGATTGAGATGTCTATTAGAAATCCAAGTGGAAATATTGAGTAGGCTCTAGAATATGTGAGTCTGGATTTCACAGACTGGGTTGGGGCTGGAGACGTTGATTTGGGAGTTTGCAGTACATAGCTGGCATTTAGTGATAGAACAACCTGAGAGTGAGGATGCCGGAGGAGGTGTTGGAGATTTGAGAGGAGAGGAAAGAGTGGGAACAGATCATCTGGGTGAATTAGAGATGAGTGGACTAATAGGATGGTTGGAGAGCACCCAGGGACACACTGCAGGTTAAAGCCTATGAATCTAAAATGTGATCAGTCAGCATGGTGACAGTAAATATTGTTCATAAAAATGAAGGAACTATGGATTTCTCAGTTCCTTTAACAGCATTGATCCTTATAGTTGCTAGGTCATCACGAAGCAATAAAAAGCACATATATTTCCTAAAGAAGAGCATTACACCGAAAGATCTGGCCATGTGATTGGGTTTGGTAGCAAAGGTACCATCAGAGTTCTTACTAATTCAATCCTAGGTGAGAGTAAACTCTGAAATTTGAATAATCGTACAGACTTGTGAGATAATGTACTTTGAAAAACATTTTCCTAATTTTATAAATGAAGAAACAGTTTCAGAGAGGTTAAAGGAATCACTTGTCTTCTATTCTGAGTCACATTACCTTTTACAGAGAATTTTGAATATTCTAGTAAGTATGCTTTTCAGGAATGTTACATTGTATTCTAAATTTTATTCCTTTTAATATAGCATCCCTGTTTGGTTTTTTAATTTGTGTTTGTGCAGTTATGTAAATTCTTTTTGACAGATTTATTATTCAGGGGAAAAAGATGAGTATGAATTCTAGTTCCAAAAGCTCATTAATTTTGAAGGAATGCACCACGAATTAATATTTTGAGGACTGTATTTTTCTTTTTACATTATTTTTTCTGGATGAATAGAATTCTATCAAAATAAATAGATTATTTAATGGGCCAGGGGTGGTGGCTCATGCCTGTAATTCTAGCACTCTGGGAGGCCGAAGTGGGAGGGTCGCTTGAAGTTAGGAGTTCAAGACCAGCCTCAGCAAGAGTGAGACCCTGTCTCTACTAAAAAAATAGAAAACCATTTAGCTGGGCAAGTAAAAATAGAAAAAATTAGCCTGGCTTGGTGGCACACGCCTGAGTCCCAGCTACTTGGGAGGCTGAGGCAGGAGGATTGCTTGAGCCCAGAAGTTTGAGGTTGCTGTGAGCTAGGATGACGCCACAACACTCACTCTAGCTTGGGCAACAGAGTGAGACTCTGTCTCAAAAAAAAAAAAAATTAAAAATAATTAGGTAGGAGTTATATAAAAATTCTCCTAAGCATGTTTGCTGTTCGTTAGAAATAGATTGAATGTAACACTCAACTAATGAAGCATTATCATCCACAATACAAGATTACATTGTAGCCCTTCTTTACAAAGCTAGCTATAAACAATGTTTTCTTTTTGAAGCATTTTCAAAGAGTGTTTTTCACTTCAGTGAGCATTTACTAAATAAAAATTCTCTCACCAGTGTACATATTTCTTAAGTATATTGACTGGGGAAAGGATGTGCTTGACCTACTTGTTTACAAGAAATAAAACCAGTTACTTTCCACCTTTAGCATAGTAGCAAGTTTAATGATGGGTGAGTAAGCTATCACTGTGTAGGTTTCAATATAAGCTGACTTTCCTCAAGTTCAGGAAGAACACAGTTTAAAAACATGCAGCAGTACTTGTGTATGCCCCACCACCCTTTCGCCTTTTAAAATCAACTCTCTACTCCTCTATGCTCTGTTTGACAGAGAAAATAGACACAGGGTACTGCTGGCCAAATGGCGGTCAAAGTAATTACTTTGATAATGTACCGGACAGTTCCCAATAATTTCCCAAATATAGAACTTTCTGGCAAATTGCAGTGGAAACCATGACTTAGATATGAGGCTAAAGTGAGAACTTGCAACTCGTGGCCTAGATCTAATCTGGGGCCCACCTCTGGGAGCACTATCCAGGAGCTTTTACTATCTGGGAACATGGAGCGGGACAGAAGGGCAGGGGCAGGGGTGAGAGCCTGCACAGGTCAGGGGGTAGCAGGTCCAGAAGACAGAGGCTTTGCAGTGTGTGTGTGTGTGTGTGTGTGTGTGTGTGTGTGTGTGTGTGTTCTGTATGTATAGGGGTAATATGGAATGAGTTACACTCAACCACTTGTGAAAAATTCTGATGGATAAAATTTGTCACTCTTTATCCTTGAAGAGATATGAATAAGCTAGTAGAAAGGAGCAGAAACGTTTTATGTAACACAGACCCACCTAAATGTGTGGTGGTCTTTGAATCAACAGCATCTGCATTACCTGGAAGTTTGTTAGAAATGCAGAATCTGTGGCTTCAGCACAGACCTACTGAATCAGAATGTGCTTTTTAACAGGATTCTTCTCCATTCCTGGATGATTGGTTTGTGCGTTAAATTTGAGATGCACTTCTCTAGTGGCCAGAGGAGTTGCTATAAATTCCTTCTTCTGTGTACTACAGAATAATGTAGGAAAGAGTCGAAGAATTTCTACCTGCAGTTGGAGTGCATAAACTTCCATTATCTAAGTGGAGTGTTGGGTGTTTTTGAAATAGTCCCAGGGAAGGGAATGTTCTTGAGATCTTTTAACTTCAAAACAGCAACAATCAGAGCATCTTGTATTTAAGATATGCACATTAGAGTTCTATACACTATTTTAAAAGAGATTTCTGCTGCTAAAGTAAAAGCAGTTTTAAAAATAAAATATGAAATAAGACAGTAAACTTATTGTGAGTCAATCTGACTTTAATTATCTAGTCATATGCAACTATCTTACACAGGCAGGGCAAGTGATAACTTTGTAGGGTCTTGATTTCCTTAGAAGTAGTTTACGCTGCATGGGCTGGGAGTGGAGTTGGAACTTCATGAAAAACTAAGATGATAAGAAAACCTGACACTTTTGAATAAGTTAAAAAAGATTAATATGCCTAGAGTGTAGGGTGTTGGTATATGTGCTTGTATGGTATTAGAGATGGGGAAGGGGATTATGTTGGTAAGTTATGGGATTGTTGCTCAAAGCTTTTAATGCCCTCTGAAAGTGTTTGGAATTTGGCCCACGGTCAAGGAGAAGTTATTAAAGAGTTTAAAAAAAGTAGTGAAGTTGACATTTTAGAAGGCTGATGCTGGCTCCAGGGCAAAGATTGGAAGTCAAAAGACCACAGACAGAGAGACAAGCTAGAAATTATTTGAATAATCTAGGTGAGAATAATGATAACATGAATTAGGGATATGGAAAATAGGGATAAAGAAAAATGAAGTATTTAGGAGGAAAAATCTATAGGATGTACTGACTGATTTGTCAGGGGTTGATGAGAAGGAAGATAATGTCATGGCTCATTCCTGTGTTTTGGACCTTAAAAACATGATAGAACATATAGGAGGAAGAATAAGTTTGGAAAGAAATGATTGATTGTGTTATCAAGTTATTTTTTAGATGGGACTTCTGGTTTATGTATATTAAACAGGTATGTCTTAAATATTTAACTATCTTGAAAGGGGTTAGGGCTATATTATTCATTCTCTGCATTCCGATTATTATATATATATGTAGATGCCTAAAATCTGCATTCTCAGTCTGAGTCACTCGCCTGAACTCCAAACCCAAATGTACTTTTAACTATCTCACTTGTGAGTTTAAATTTATTTTCAATAAATATCATGCCTTGCTATTCATTGTAAATAGAAGTGGAGATTTTTTTAGATCCCGCTACTTATATAAGGCATATGGAATTATTACTCAGTTTTATATACTGAGAAACATAATTATTTTGGGGTAAGGATTGTGATTGTACTTGTTTGGGTGTCATTTTGTATCTAAAATAACATCTTCTAAGTACCACATGTTCAAATAAATAGTTACTGAATTAAATGCTAGAAATAAGTCTGAATCTTCAAATCGACGAAATGGATCGATGGGAAATCAGCAAAATAATGGTAAATAAGTAAAATATTACTAAATATTTCTGTGATGTGCTATTTTTTTTGTCTGAAGATTACTAAGACCGTGGAGAGCAGTGCCCCTTATCTGCAGTTTCACCTTCTGTGGATTCAGTTACCTTCCAAAAAGATGTGTACAGTACAATAAAATATTTTGAAAGAGAAAGAACACATTTACCTGCCCTTTATTGTAGTATATTGTTATAATTGATATATTTTATTATTATTGTTGTTAACCTTTTACTGTGCGTCATTTATAAATTAAACTTTATCCTATGTGTGTATGTATAGGGAAAGACGTGGTATATGTAGGGCTTGCTACAATCCTCAGTTTCAGACATCTACTGGGGGGTCTTGGAAGGTATCCCCTGTGGATAAGGGGGAACTGCTGTAATTTGCAACATTTAATTTCGTCACTTTAGCTCTTACATTTAAAACAATATAAGTGAAGCTGAGCTGCTCTAGGGCTTGTACTCCCATGATCTTTTTTGATTTTGTCACCCATGTGATTTTTTTCCCCCTGCACATCAATATATGTTTATATTTCTTCTTGATTTTCTTTTGCTTTTGGGGGAAAATATAGATAACTTTAAGGATATTTAAAATGCTACATCTTTTTCAGTGACTTTAGCTGTCATTCGTAGAAAGATTTTGATAAAAAGGATTTCTGACAACATAAAACAGAAATCGTGTTTGATGGGCTTCACATATATGAGGAGTATATCCTGTCTGAAAAAAAAAAATTCAACACATCTGGCACATTTTCTGTACTTTGTATCCATCTCTGCTCGCCAATCTTGTGCATTTGGACAGGAACGACATTGATGAATCACTTTAATTTACCAGGCAATGAACAGTTTGCTGAGGCTATCTGTAAGAACCAGCCAGAGCTGGTCCTGATCATTTCAGATATGTGTATTGTTTAAAAAAAATGTAACTGATCGGAAGCAATTTAGATGTATCTTTGCACCACAAATATATAGCAATACATATTTTAGTAGCTTCTGGATTTTTATTTTTCACTCATTTTTGTCTCTGTTTTTTAATGGAAAAATCAATACCTATATAAATACCTGCTAATTTTGCTGTTTGGCAAAATCATGATGTAATTTGGCATTTTGTGAATTTGGAGGATCATTTAAAATTAAATTTATATAAACAGGAATTGATTTTTAGGAAACAGTGTTATCTTTGGGCCATTTAATAAGCAAGAAATCATTATTTTGACAATAGTAAGTTGTGATATCAATTTTTCACTTAAATAATTTCAACCCTAGGTGGGGAACAGGCAGTAGAATACATGAACTCCCTAAGTATTATATAATTTCAGTGAAAATATGCCTATTGGTGGTATAAGAAAAGATAATTTTGAGAACACTGTGGAGAGAGAAGGGGTAATATGAAGAGGTCATGTTCTCTTGATATGCAGATGGAAGTTATATCTATCTATTGGAAATGCATTCAGAGCTAACATTGCATTTGGGTAGATTAGATAGCTTGTCCACAATTATGTGGTACTGTATTTCTAGAGCACCTATCATCCACTAAGACCTGTACCAGGCATTTTTCACATGTATGCAGTGAACTAGACAGCATATTATAACACTCAGGCAGGGTCTGATGTCCTCCAAATGCCTTCTATTGTCATTTTTTGTATACCTAAAATTACTGATCAAACCTCCAAACTTAAAACTTGTATCACTATTAAAATATACATGTATCTTTTTTTAAAAAATATTTATTCCTGGGAGGAGTTATTTCTTGAGTCTTCCTAATTCTCTACCCTATGATGTGAATGATTATTATATAATCTCTACTGTAAGCAGACTTTGACAGGGGAGGTAAGAATGAGTTTAGAGACTTTGACTATTTGAACTGAGGTGATACAGGACAAAAACTAAGAGCCAAGGTAAAATAATGAGTGTTTATTTGTTTTGCCAACATTACCTATAGAGTGAGACTGGTTCTGGCTACTTTTAATATGGTTTATTTAATAAAACATTGCTTATATATTAGAAAAATCAAGTCCACAATTAAAAATCGAAGTTATTCTTTGCTTTTTCTTTGTAATATTCTAAGAATGACTCATGTTTTCACTCTGTAATAATAGTGCAAGCATCATCGAAGAGTAAATTTCTCAGGCTCATGTAAGGAAGCAAGCTGGTACTTGAAACTAATTTCTGGGGTAGGGATGTCCATGAAAAATAATCTTGGATTAACAGACAAAGTTGTGACTAGCTTTATTTACCAAACCCCCTAAATCAGAGAAGTCCAATGTGTACCTTCACATTTTTTGCCACACCCCTGTGTGCCATGGTGGAAAGTGATCATGTCTTTTTGGGAAGAAAAGGTCACAGACCTGGTTAATCCACTGAGGAAAGAATGAATGTGTGCATTCAGTAGGTTTTTTGAGCTTAAAAAGAAATTTACAAAGCATAGTCTAAGCATTATCTATGATATCGCAATCTTGACTTTTGTTAAGGGGACCTTCCTGGTTGTATGAACAATCTCGCAAAAGTCCATGAAAGCTTTAAATTTCATCTCCTTCTTTCATTATTTAGGTCTGTGGGCTTGGAATGGGAGTAGTTGCTGGTGCTAAAAAATACATAAAATTTTATTTACATTAGCATAATCATAAATTTTTTAAGAAGTGAGTTGGGCCACTGTGTTGTTGCCCTAGTCTGATTTGTCTTTCGTGGGCAGTTTCCCTCCAAATGGCCCAATGCCACGCTTGGGTCATAGAGGTCAAGGTGAAGGGGCAGGACTACAGGTAGATTATAGGCTGTATCCATGATAGATAAGGTGATTGTACAAAAAGGAACATTTTGAGAATGAAAGGGAACATTGTTAATAATAGTGATTGAATAACATTTGTAAACTAGGAGTCTCCCAAGCATACTGGGACATATGGTTGTTACCCTAATGATAGAATTAATATAATTATTGAGGTAATGCTAGATGACTAAGGCTCATTTTACTGAGGGTCAGAGGTCAGGTGAATGAATAGGAATAGGAACTCTTCTTTAAAGGCACAGGGTCAGGCAGACATGTCCCATATTTGGACAGTGATATATTCAGGTAGGATATTCCTGCAGCCTTTTGTCCCTAAGTGGGTATCTTAGTTATCATTAGCATATTAAAAATGATACCTGGATAAAAGAATTGGAATTTAAAATATACTTTGATCCGTTCCAATATTTTGTGCTCTTATAATGAATTTTCCTTACTTTTCTCTCATCCCATAATTCATGCCACCACATTTAAACATTTCTCATTGTTGTTAATAGGAGTTATGTGCATAGTTCACAGGATGAATTGTTTTAATAGCATTGCTTCTGTTCACAGGCCAGTTTGGACTTGGCTGGATTTAGGAGTTGCTTTGAAAATTTGGCTTAACATATTGTTTCCAAATGAAAACGCGGGGAGTAGAACAAGGGAATAGCTCACACAACTCAAACGTGTGCATTTTATATTTGGATTTTTTGTTATTTAAATTTCAAAGTACTTTTTTGTCCCTTAGTACTTATTACATTTTTTTTAATATTTGCTTTTCCTTGTTTTCAGTATATGTTTTTCATATTCATATTTTCATGAATATCTTATCTCATTTCATATTGGAACTCTTATAAACACAAGCTCTCTCTGATCTCTTTTAATTAAAAATTTATTGAGTTAATTGTAGATATATATGTAGTTGTTACATGTAGAGTAACAACTACGGTTTCTTCCAATGGCAATATCTTGCAAAATTATGGTACAATATTGCATCCAAGGTATCCACATTGATATAATCCACCAAACATATTCAGATTTCACCAGTTCTTCATGTATTCCTTTGTGTGTTATGTGCATGTATTTATAGTTCTGTACAGTTTTTCATGTATGTGGCTTCATGTATCCACCACCCCAGTCAAGATACTGGACAGTTCTGGCACCACAGGGGTTGCCCCTATTCCCTTTACATATCTGCACCCACCTCCCCCACCCCAAATCCCATGAAATCACTGATATGTTCTGAATTCTTGAAATTTTGTCATTTCAAAAATGTTATAGAAATGGAATGGTACAGTATGAAACTTGTTTTGATTGGTATTCCTTATCTGTTTTAAACAATTAATATATATATTTTTCACTGTGGTGATAAGACTGTAAAAATGTGATAAAAGACAATGTTGATTTCCTTATTAGAGATACAGATTATAAGTAGTACTTCTTTACATTTTACCATATATGGCAATAACTATTATTTGTATTAATGGAGGGAGCTGAAAGCCAATTAAGTGGTTAGGAATTCTACAGAATACAAACAATAAATATGTAACTGTGGGTCACAGAAATACTAATTGCATTGATTCTTTTTTTTTTTTTGAGACAGAATCTTGCTCTGTTGCCTGGGCTAGAGTGCCGTGGCATCAGCTTAGCTCACAGCAACCTCAAACTTCTGGGATCAAGTGATCCTCCTACCTCAGCCTCCCAAGTAGCTGGGACTACAGGCATGAACTGCCACACCTGGCTAATTTTTTCTATTTTTAGTAGAGAGGTGGGGGGGGTCCTCACTCTTGCTCAGGCTGGTCTCAAACTCCTCACATCAAGCAATCCTCCAGCCTCTGCCTCCCAGAGTGCTAGGATTACAGGTGTGAGCCACTGTGCCTGGCCTGCAGTGATTCTTAACACAGATGAATCGTGTGGACATTGATCACTGGCATGTAATATGGACCACCTGTTCTCAAGGGTCTCACAAGTGAGTGAGAAAAAGGTGAATTTGGAATCAAAATGCCTAGTAATTTAAGTTGTCTTGAGCGTACATTATGGCCTTGAAGAACCCTTACTGAAGGAAGTGTAATAAAGGTAAATGCTATTAATGCAGTAATTTTAGTGAAATGATTTTTGATCTAAAAGAAACCATAAAACTTAAAAAAACTCTGTATTGGACTGAATATGATACAGGTTAAAGAAATTTGTTCAGTTGCAGGCCCAAATTATAGGATTTTTAAATGTGGTTTCTTAGCTTATTTGTCCTTTGAGAAAGGAAATAAACAAAATTAATATTCTTGAAAATTAGATCTTTATGAGTTCATGAAGTTAGATATTTTTTTGCTTGTCTTTGTATTCTCAGTGCTTAGCTAGATAAAACCTGTTCAGTAAATAAGTGTTCAGAAACTTGGGAAGTTGCTTCCTTGTGTATTATCCTGGTACCTTTTTAATAAGTCAATATTTTCTTCATTTGTTAGTAAGAGATTGGTTGGAATTTCTGAGTAGCAGTATCATCCAAATCTTACTTAGAAGGAATTTTATATTTACTGGTGTATAGAACCCAGCTAATCAATTTGAGTTCATAGTTAGAGCTCCAGCATTCGTAGAAGACAGAGAAAAGGCAGACTCCTGAGGTTGGCATATTCCAAGAGGATCTCTAGAGTTTGCATTTTATTCACTTTTTTCCAGTGCCGCTTTCTATGCTCATTGCTTTGTGGGATGTCAGTATCACCTGACAAACATTTGAAGTGATTTTAAAGATACTGTTATAAAACAGCATTGTAATGGATTGCTCAGAGTACTGCATTGTACAAGGAAAATAGGCTTAAGTTGAAAACTTCTGGCTCAGCTGAAAGTGGATTTGTGGTAGGAAGTCTTTTAGATAGTTTCTTAATCATCTGTGTTTACCATTTGCTATTCTGGTCTATTGTAACAAGTTTTTTCCTTCAATTCCCTAAATATTTTATTGACTATTGTAAATAAATGATTATAGCATAGAGCACACATAATTATTAATAAACATACAACATGTTTTATTTCACACGTGGTTTAAGATATATTCTGTGGAGGAAGGGATTTTTGTCCTTTCACAGTTGTGTGTAATGTTTGGCATGTATTAGACAGTTAAAAGAGATTTTTTTAATAAATGAATGATAGCATTTGTAATGTGTATGCTTAAAAATGACGCAGAGGTGTGTTAGCTGGTTCCAGTACTACAAGAGCTCCATGAAGGCAAGTCGTGGGATTAAAATTAGCCCAATCCTTATTAGTATACTTTCAGATGACTCCGAATTTTCCAAGAACACTGGGGGCTTCTAATCTCTGGCTTGTATACCCAGGCAGATCTCAGTGGTTCAGAATGTTGGGCCTTCTCTTTCTTATGTAGATAACGTCCCTGTCGTAAGATGGCCCATGAGATTCTGATAAATTTGGTTGAACTCATTCTGTCTCTACCTTTTGAATAACTAACCGTTTTTGAGTCTGATACCTTGCTTAAAGATAATAAGAAAAAAAAGGAAAAAAAAAAAAAACCAGCAACTAAACTGTACACTTTCACTTCTTGAGTAGGACAGATTTCTAGAGATCCTTTACCTCATTAGAGTCTGAAAGTTAGATATTATTTTATTCTCTATTTGGTGGCTGAGAAAATAGAGCCTAAAAAGAGGCTATGAAACTAGGCCAGTGTCGTACATCCAGTAAGTGCTGGACCTAGTCTTTGTTCTTGTAGTAGTAAGACCCTAAAGCTATACAGCTAGGTTATTGCTGGATTAATCTCGCTTACCTTTGATATAAAGCTTACTTTCTCTGTCTGGGCCATGTCTACTTTTTGCTCTATTTCTTTTTTCCTCATTTCTGTTTCTTCTCGTTCCCTGGAGACTGACGCTTTAGATGTGCTATTGGATTGATAACAGCTTTGCCTCAATGGTGGATTGCGGTTTGCCACAGATGCTTTGCTGCTTCTCTCATCAAGAGGTGGAGTCTATTTTTCCTCCTGTTGAATTCAGGAGATTGACTTGTGACTTGCTTTTACCAGTACAGGGTAGTGTACGTGATGCTATGCCAATTATGGGCCTTGGCTTTTAGAGCTCTGGCAGCTACCACTTTCACTCTCTTAGACCCCTGAGCCATCATATAAAGTGGTTGGCTTCCCTCATAGAGATTCTGCGAGGAGAGCAGGAAAGATGGCTGGTTAGCCTGCAGTTACTCCAGCTATTTCAGCCAAAGCACCAGGTATGTGAGCCGAGCCCTTTGGATTTCAGGGCCAACTGAGCCCCCAGAAGACTGCTGCTACATAAACCATCTGCATGAGATCAGCAGAAAAGTCAGCCAGCTGAGCTGTGCTCAGCTCAAAGTCGTAAGCAGATAAACCGTTGTTTTAAACCACTAAATTTTGTGGTGTTTTGTTAAGTAAAAATTGATATCTGAAATACCCACTGATTTCTAAATTTACTTTGTCTCCGTATACTGAAGACTGATGATTAGTTTCCATCATCTCTATGCGCATCCTAAGATATTAGGACCTCAGGCAAGGTGAGGTTCTAGTTCCTTGAGGAAAGGGAAAGAAATTTAAGGGAGACGGGCTGTTAGAACTGGACAAATGAAGATCTAAGTCGTGTGAGAAAATTAATTTTAACTATCCGAAGGCTGCTTTGGTAAGAGGAATACAGTTGGTTTTGAGAATTCAAGGAATGGAAAGTAAAAGTGATCGGAACCCACATATGAATAAATGTATTTAACATCAACGTGTTGGAGCTTTCTTCACAAAGGTGCTTTGGCTTTCCACCTTGCCGAGGTGTGTGGCCACTTGGAGGCGTGCTTCTTGGTCTCTCTTCAAGAAAGAACTTGTTCTTAGCTAGGAGTCCAGTCAACTGACAGGTCTTAGTGGCAGGACCTTTAGAATCCTTTGCAGCATTCAACCATGTTTTTGCAGATCATCTCCCAGCCGATGACTGAGCATGATAGGACGCGAGGGACCTGGCCATTTCTGCCAAGGCAGGACTCTCTTGACAGATTGTGTTTGTGCTGGAGCTCCACATTAGATTGGTAGAATTTGTGAGATCTGCATTGTATTCCCTGCCTTGCTCTCCCTGTCCGATTCTTCTTGTCCTTTTTCTGTTGACAAGTATCAGATCTGTCTTGTGGTCTGGAGGCTTTCCCTGCATTATCCTTTTCCTTCCTCTTTACCTTTCCCCTCAGTAATTATCTTATATTTGTAACTCTGACTCAGTATCTGCTTTTGATGATACCTGAGCAAGATGCATGTGAGGGAACTAAACCGACAGATGGGTCAGATTAAAAGAGTTTTACATTCTCTTCCAACTCTGCAATCCTATAATATGATTTGCAGCCTGATCTCTCCTAAGCATAGCTGAATAATTATTTTACAGTAATTCTAAGAAAACCTAGTGAGGTTTCCTACATGAGATGCCTTTTGAGGCAGAGAAGATGTCTGTCTAAATCACAAACTTTATACTTTGGAAAATCTGTATTTTCTTCATAATTGTATGAAAGGTGCATTCTTACTGTGGTCCTTAATGTTTATTTCACCTGCTAGTATTTGTAACTATCTAGGGTCATTTGAATCTGCCAAACTCAACACAAAAAGAGAACTACATCAGAGTCTAGTGAAAGACGTCTATTTAAATTAACGTCTTTGCAGCCTACATGTTTTCTGAGCAGATAGCACTAACACTGAAGATGATTATAGGAAGAGGAGTAGAAAAACTATCAACTATGGTTCTATTTATTGTAACTTGGAAATAATTTTTTTTGTGTTCTGATATTAATGCTTCTTATTAATATGAATGATGTACCCAGATTTTGCATAACTAGTACATAACAAATAAATAAATATTAATAATCAATTTTGAAATGTGGACACTATTATGCATCTCTTAGAATATATTCTTTCTAGAAGAAATTAAAATGTGCTGAAATTTACTTTTTAATCTTGTAATGAAATTTTTAAAGGTTTTTTTTTTAATGTTATGCTTATATGAGTGGAAAACAAATACTTTGAAGGTTTGAAGTTAGAAAATCAGAAAATATGATATTAGGCCAGCCAATGATTCATTCCCAGACCTCTTGTGTTCACACAGCAGGTAAAACTAGGGCAAAAATAACATCCAAAATATAACATTTCTCTGGGGCTGTGCATACTCCAACCTCTCTCGTGTTCTTTTGAAATAACTTCTGGAGTCCCTTGGTGTATCGTGTGAGACCTCATAGTAAGAAATACTTCTCATGGCACACAGAGTTTTTTATTTGCCCTTCTATTTTTTAAAGCCGATCTTTATTGAGCCTCTACTATCTGTGAGATACTATGCTAAATTCTTCATTTAAATTATCTCATTAATCATCACAAGTCATATTAGATAGGGACTATTATTATTTCCATTTTACACACAAGAAATTTGAGGCATAGAGAGGTTAGATAATTTGACCGATGTCACCATAGCTCACTTTAAAAAATTATTTAAAACATCAAATGGCAGTGCCTGGTTTTACTGAGCTACGGCTGACTGCAAGGCCTGCGGCATCATGACTGCTGTGTTACCTGGACTCTTCTATTCTCCTGCTTCCTTTGCTGGGCTCTCACTCACTGAGAGCCAAGAGTGCCGCTGGTTGGCACAGTAGACGCTGCTGCGTCTGCCGTTGTCTGCCGTATCTGTTGTTGCCGTCGAGACCTAGGCTCTGAGTGCTCAAGGTGCAGAGAGCTGACGCACAAGGGGTTAAAGGAGCTCTGGCTGCTGCCCAATGTGGCGTTATCACTAACTGCACCGCAGCTGTCATTAGTGCTGCCGCCAACACTGCCAGCCCTGATGTTGCCAGTGCCATGCCGCTGATGCCTTGGGCTCTCCGAGTCCCAGGGTGATTCTGCAGACAAGCAGCTGCTTTTAAGATTTCACTTGCTCATTACCTGTAGATCCTTTGCCTTAGGACTCAGGCTTAAATCCATTGAGCCTGGGATAGAAGACAATAGGAGGTATGTTTTATCTTCCCCAGCATCTGGGACAATTGACCTTGAACCACACATGTGCACCTCAATTCTCTTTTCCCTTCTTCTCTAGAGATTTCTTTTCCCAGAGGCTCTTTCTTTCCTCATGCAGTGCCCCACTAGCCCTGGAAACATGAACATAAACACTTGAACTCTGGAATGAAAATAATTTAATCATAATGGGGAAGCCCCACTACACTACATTAGCTATTTTAGTTTGAAAGGAATAATTAAAAGCAGTTAAATTTCATAATCGTGAATACATATGAATTTACATTTATCTGTACAAAAATTGAATCATAATTATTAAAGAATTATTATGTAAGTGTCAATAACTTAGGTATCAGCCAAGAGTGGTTTCAGTATGGTTTTGTAAAAAAAATAATTACTAGAGCTCAAAAAGTCAAACATTTCTTTGAAGCCCTATCAATAATTCATATACCTCATATCAAAGGGCTTATAGGGACAAGGTGATTTTATTGGTGGGGTGATTTCTTTTTTACATTTGCTTCCAACCCTAACTAACAAGAAGGGCAACATGTGTCAAAGCTGGAAAATAAGGAAATAGCATGAAAATTTGCAACCTCTACTCATAATAAAGAGCATGCAAAATAAGAAATTTTTAACTGGAGGAAAAAAATGTCACATTTGTTGAATTCTTTATTGTCTTAACTGAAAGCAAAAGGCTGTTTGAAATTTTTAATTGAGAAAAGCATATGGGGGGAAAAGAGCTCTAAGTTCTATGCCAGACACCTTGTTCTTAAATTGTTTACCAGTAGTCTAGCAGGGAAAACAAAGAATTGTATCAAGATCTCAGTCAAGATCCTCTGCATCAGGACTGTGTTTTTTCTTTAAGGGCAAAGCCATCAATTTTCTTGTTGGCGTACAATAAAAGTTTATGTTTCCATCCCACTTGCAATAATAACAATTGAGAGTTTTGTGTTTTATTTTCTTCAGTTAAGAATGTGAGGATTAGTAAATAATATGAAATACATGCATTTTGAACAGGATGATCTTGATCTGTCAAATGTATATAGAATGAATTTGCATCCAGGAGTGTTTTTTTTTTAGTAAATTGCATAAGGAATATAATTTTATTTAACAAACATAAATATGTGAGTTTTGGAATATATTTACATAGTTAAAGTTATCCTAACATGTTAGATGGTGGTGTCTTTTGTGTGTGGGTATGTCCTGTGTGGGTGGATGTGTGTGTATTTCACATGCATTTTCTTTTTAATTAATGTTTTTCTTAATTTTACCATTAGAGTGAAAGAAAAATATGTTAGTAGATGATGCATAAAAAACAAACCAGCAATGTTTTTGTGTTTAAATATCTGTACGTAGGTGTGTGTTTTGTTATTTTGTGAGCTACATGCTAGAATATATTGCAAAGAACTCTTATCTATGGATAAAATAACAATGAGAAAGCAGTGCAGAGGAAAATTAAATATAGTTAACTGAGATTTCTGATCCTCCTTCATTTTAGTTTTTAATGGGAATTCATGCCTCTTGTCTTTGCATGAAGATGTTAATGTTCTCTTAATGTAGTTGAAATTGTAAAGTAAGAGCTTTTAAGCTTGCAGGGTGACAAATGTTATTTATAGATATTAGTGTTTATGAGTACTTATAATCCACTCTATCATCTGCACTTAATATTTTCATTTCATTTTAACAGTATGTGCAAGAAATGTTTGTGTTGTACTTAGAATTCTTTTCCTAGATAGATTTTTTTTTTTTTAATGCTCTAAACCTGTTTAGGCAGATGAGGTTTGAAAGTAGTTGAATTTAGAGTTCCTATTTGAGCAGACTGGTGGGAATACTTCTCAACAGCTTTTTCAAGGAAATATTAACTACTTTACTAAATAGTGTAAAAATCAATTTTAATATTTTCTGTACAGACCATAAAAAACTTTGGTTCATGAGTCCTCGGAAAATTAAAACAAGACAAAACAATGCTTAGTAAAATGAGCAATTAAAACCACAAACTATTTAGGGAGTCTCTGGAAATGGAAGACTCGCAACCTACCTATATTGGAAGTCAGTATGCTAATTCTGAACTGAATTCTACCACAGGGTGAATTTTTGTTTTTTTTAATGTCTGAATTTATTAATCTGTGAAAGGAAAACTTTAAATTGAAAATAATGACAGCACTTTAATTATGGTGATTTTATTGAAAGCTTACTACCATAATAATAAGATGCATTCTACCTTTCCAGAGCAGTGGCAGCTGTCAAACACCAACGTTTTTCCTTGAGAATAGGTTTAGTGTAGTGTGTTTTTCAAGGACAAGTTGCTCAGCTCTTGTCTCAGTGAGTACTCCTAGTTAATATTCAACAGTTTCTTAATCAAAATTATGTGTCCTGCTCCCTAGAGTGTTTGTGAAAGTGATTGTGTGTTATCAGAGGCTTCAACAGCAGAAACAGAGTATTCCTCCTGGTCGAGGAGCTGGTAATGAGAACCTGTATTACCTCACGATGCTGATAAGAAAAGGAAAATGCTGTCAAAATACATTGTTTGTAAAAAAATAATTACTATAGCTCAGAAAGTGAAACCTTTCTTTGAAGCCCTTGTACTTTATATAACTTCAGTTGTTTATCTCGGATAACGGGGCCGCAGGGGTGTGGTGATATCCAGCTGTCCACTCCAGGAGTGGCGTGCCAGGGATCAAGTGGTCTGGGGGTCTATTAATCATTGCTTCTGTTGGATGGCTGATTAAGGTTCTTCACAACATGTTTCCTTTAGATTACAAAAAGTTCTTAATGAAGTAAAACTTGGGGGGCATTGGAGAGCTCAGTCTGGCATTGTACCAATGGTATTGAAAGGTCACATGGGGAAAACAAGCTTTGCCAAAAGTAAAATAATGCAACAGCTAACATTTTCCGTGAAATATTCTGCCTAGGATGCAGGTTTTAATACTGATTTTGTTTTTAACTCCGAACTATTTTATATTGCCATGTGATACTGCCCTGCAAGCAGAGCTATCCTGGTTGGATGTGATTTTTTCTACCATGCATATCTAGCACTTCCTAACTCCCCTCCCACTCATACACTCATGTACACACACACACACACACACACACCCTAACATAATCAAGAATACATGGTTTGAACAATGTAGTCCCTATAATACTACAAAGAATGTTTATTTTTGGATTTTATTTTGTCTGTAGTGGGAGCTCCATGAGGAGTGAAGTCTTCTGAAAACAGTCCTTTTAAATTATTCTGTTGATGGGTTTCCTCTAGAATTAGAACATTCATTAATAAAAACATATTTGAGAAGTTATTTCACGTAAGAAAAAACACACTTTGGACGTTGATTAAGAAACAATGCAACTACACCCCATAGGAGTTAATCTTTGTAAATAACACCAATTTTGAAGGCCATAGCCCCTGGCCATTGATCACTTCAGTAACACTGAGACATGTACTGCACTTTATGCATTAATCTTTGACATTGAAAGATGAGCACATTAATGTAAAAAATTACTGCTACATATTTTAAACTTAAGCCATACTATTTGCTAGTATTCAAAATAACTCACTAATTCGATATTATATATAGTCAATTGATTTTGCCTTTTAAATGAATTGATCCATTCAATGTTTTTATTTGTTCTTAGTTGTACCTTGCAAGTATTTCTTTTCTTTTTTTTTCTTTCCAGAATATTACGGGAGTGCAAACATTTTGGTTATATAAATTGCTTTTGTACCGTTCGAGACAAAGTTGCCCATCCCTCAGAGACTGTGCATTGTACTCATTAGGTGTGAATTTACCCATCCCCTCCTCCCCGCTCTCACCCGTTTGATTTTCATATGTGCACATAAATGTTGATCGATTAGTTCCAATTTAGTGGTGAGTGCATGTGGTATTTGTTTTTCCATTTTTGTGATACTTCACTTAGAAGAATGGTCTCCAGTTCCATACAAGTATTTCAAAATGTGAATCACAATCAGATTGATTTGATAACACGTTTTGGAAGAATTGTGTTATCAACTAGCCCAATCTGGAGATGGAAACCACACGGTAGGTTAAACAAGTGATTTTAATATAGAAAAATCATTAAACGATGACAAAATAGTAACTATAAGATTTAGGGAAACATAAATGGTACCCAAAGGGTGAGGGAATGTATACCAAGGAAGGTCAAACTTAGAAGAGGTTCAGATCTTATAGAGAAGGTATAATTCATCCCACTGGAGAGCAGAGAAGTTCTTGGGTTTGGCCAAGCTTCCAGAGATGGTCCATAGTCACTGGGCAGGCTGGCAGCCAGGAGAGCAGGCAGGTCATGATAGTCAAACCAGTGACTGCATTTAAAGGGTATGTGCACCCTCCAAGGCAGAGTCGGGGGTCTGCGGCTGGCTCAGTAGGACTACTGGGGGGAGAAGGGCAGTGCAGCCATGGAGTACAGGGGTCTACAGTGGGAAGGCACTGGTGAGCATTTCTTTATGGAGAGGGCTTTGGAAAGGTTATCACCAGGCTGATTGGCAAGGAACCACGCACTCTGATTCCCCACATGGCTGAGGCGGAGCTCTGCTGAATGTCCTCATACCTCCACCAAAATCACTGACCCCCGTGCCACCAGAAACCGTGAGAGAGCCCCTTCCTCCTGCAGTGTCCCTCCAGCTTCCTCTACTGGGAAAGCTCAGCATCATACTCATTGTAAAGGAGAAATGCTTAAAGGAACTCCCTCTATGATTCCCTCTATGATCTAGGGTGCATATTTCTTGGAGGGTGCATTCGGAGCTAGGAGGTGATTAATTTATAACTGGCGCACATTACCTTCCATTTAGACGCTGGTTATAGCTAATATTATGGCAAAATTGACAGTTCCGATCGCCTTAAGAGTGTGATGTTGTTTTCAGGTATGCTAATTTTAGCCTCTTGTATTTGTCTGTCTTGATAAGACACATTATCTTTGCTTTTAGTAGCTGAGCTTAGGACTATGCTTATTTTTCACTGTATCTTTCATACACACCACCTATAGCTCTCTGCAGGGGGAATGAAAGCCAGTCTATATATGTTGCTGTAAGAACACTCAAATTCTTGAAGTGAGCAGCCTCAGTCGAAGGAACTCATTGAGTATCAGTAGACTCTATTCTAAGAAGAACCATTCAGATTGCTTTTATAAGTAAGTGAGGAACTGTTTGCCCTCAGAGTCTGCACTAGAAATAGCACACAGTGCATTTGGCAAAGCTATAGAGAAATATTGATTTTGTGCACTGAGGAACATGCAAGTGCATGGATCAATTTATTACTACTCAGTCGTTTTTTTCCCTCTGCTATTAGTACAACCATTATTGTGGTTTAGGAAAGAAAAAGTTATTATTAGTGACTACTTTCTGGTATTCTATAGATGCTATTATTTACATTCATATTCATACACTGTTTTAATCGTGTTATCAGTGAGTTGTTAAATTTTATACATTATGTATATGTGAGAAACGGGTATACAGATGTGCAGGTGTCAGTATGGCGTTTAAAAAGATATATATTAACTAATAATTCCTTGAAAAGCCTGGTTTATTATGAACCATGGTAACAGCTAGGTGCTAAATCATTCAGGATATTTATGCATATTGTTGCTTTAACAATTACCACTGGCAAGCACATTTTTTTTTTCTAGGAGCCAGGACATAGTTATGTTATAAATAGCTTATTTTTCATATGACTTATTCTTTCTTTCTTAAAGAAAAAAAAAGCCTTTGATGGACATGATTGCTTTACAGTTTGCTTTGGATTTGTACTTTTTTCTTAGGGTGCTTTATTTTTTCACTTTAGGTAAGAGAAGGAAAGGGGAAGATTATTTTATAATACATGCTTAAAAAAATTCCAACATGAATAAACCCAACCGATAAATTGTTAGCAGTTACATTTTTAAAAAACTATTGCAAGAACATGAACATTGAGAAACTCATGCTCAAGCACAAATGGTTTGTTTGTAGTGTGGAAAACAGGTGATGCTGTAAAAACCGTCTATAAAGTGGTGATGATCCACATCTGTAAAATGACTAATGAAATGATCCTCAGAAATATGTTTTGGCATGAAGCCATTTTCTAAGAATCTTCTAACATACAGGTAAAATCTAATCCTGAATTTAAGATCTATGAATGAATTTAGTTTCATCTACCGTGAATATAACAAAGCATTGATGTTGTAGTGGACCAAGGAGTAATATTAGATATAATTCCCAACTTTTATGAACTTAGAATCTAAAGCTTTTCAACTATAAATACATTGTTTTTACTACAGTACCAAGAAAAATACAAAATAATTGAGTCAAAAGCCGGTAACCCATTTCAAAGAAAAAAGTATATGTAAGAGGTAAGGAATGATAATAAATGAGTGTATGAAAAAGACACTAAAAGGCTGGAAAAGAACATGGACCTAGTAAATGATATATGGTAAATTATCAATTAACAGATAGCCACCAAATGCATTTCCATGCCTCTGTGAAATTTAAGCTTGAAAACAAACAATAAGTTTGTTCTTTCCTTTGATTATAAAAGGTACCATGTAATTATAGAAAGTATTTATTGAGAGTGTTCACTAGGTACGTGTTTGATGTGTACAGAATTGGTTGTCTTAACTAATCCTTACTCTAGTCTCTAAGATATATATTATTCAGGACTCTTACAAGTTTTAAACGGAATTTCAGACACATAACGGGAGACTTGCATAGGGTCACATAGCTCAAAGTGATAAACAGAGATACAAATGCTGGCTTACACACCCCTGAAACTCCAGCCCTTTCCACTATATAGTGTGACT
This sequence comes from Avahi laniger, assembly GCA_963575035.1. NCBI lineage: Eukaryota > Metazoa > Chordata > Mammalia > Primates > Indriidae > Avahi > Avahi laniger. The sequence continues at coordinate 27,329 of CAUYSK010016483.1, read as the reverse complement.
TCTAAAAGTTAAAAATAGTTAAATAATTTGGTTCTTCAGGTGTTAGGGACTTAATAATTTTATCAACTAACTTCCCTTTTGAATTTAAAGACCGAAAATTCAGCTGGTAATTCCTATTAGATATATGGTTACTCAACCTTTACTATGATTTTCCCTAAAGTACATACATAGATGAAAACTAAATGTGATATAAATAAGCAGAATGAATACTGTGTAATTTTAAAAAAAATCATTAGTTTTCTTACGAGTGGGAACCTTCTTTTTTGCTATTGTGGCCTTCACTGGTATTTTCATATTTCCCTTTTTATTCGTGTAACAAAAATTAAGTATGCTCATTTCAACTTTGTGCTTTATTTATAGATTACTATTTATTTAACATTGCTTTTTAACTATTAGAGTAATGAAAATAATAATTATCACAACAGTGAATAATCATATTTCCCTTTTATTTTCTGGTAACACATTACACCAATGAATATGTTGAGTATTTTGAGGAATACTTATTATACCTCTCCAATTAGAAAATAAGTTTATTAAAGGTTGTATTATCATTTTCTCTTAATGAGAGAGGCTGCATACAGAGGTTATTTAATAAATATTATAGGTTAAACATCTGATTATTCTGAGTAGAGAGAGAATTAAGAAATAAGGTTTTATAAATGTAACAAGTAAGATGCTTAATGGACTCAAGGAATTTGCAAACTTCTTGCCAAGATTAGTCTGTTATGATAATATGCAAATTTACTAGTTTAGAATAGGAAATATTGCATACTTATCAAGACAAATATACAGCATTAGAAAAATAATCATCAGACTTTTTATGCTGAACCGGTGTGATATCATCAGGCAAAGGTTAAACATTTTGCCAGAAAGATCTAGAAATGTGTAAATTCTAAAAGTTGCTTAGAAATATGATGAGAGACATCATGGACAAGTGAACAGAGAATGAGCTTTAGAGTCACATGACCTGGGTTTGAATTCCAGCTCTATCAGTTAGCTTTATGAATTTAGCCAAGTTGAGTAATTTCACTAAGCTGTGTTTCTTCACCTACAAAATTAAAATAACAACATCTCTTCATGCCTGTAAAGCTTCTGTGAGGACTAACCATAACAATGCATGAAAAAGTATCTGGCGTGAAGAAAATGCTCAACAAATGTAGCTATTTTTAATATTATTATAGATATCAAAGTGGTGTATTAGATGCAGATTATGTGCTGAATGTTATTATGAATTTTGTGGGGAGAAAAATCAAGGGGATTTAAAATGTCATAAAAGGCCTAATTTTTCTCTATTTTAAATTGTGAATAGCATTTTTAAAAATAATTTTTCTTCTGTTTTTGGGGTGAACATGTGCATTGCCTTTTAGTTTTTGAGAAAATTTAGCCAGATTTTTTTTTTTATTGTTGTTCCTTCATGGTATAATTAGTTTCCTCATCTGAAAGGGTCAGGCTGCTGGTGGCTGACCCTTTCTCTAAGCTAATGGGTGTGCGAGGATCTTTAATGGGCTTCCTTTTTTTAGCTTCCTTCTTGTAAGTCATAGAATTCAGGAAAAAGACATTCTTGTTGAGCTGGGTTTATTGCATGCTTTTACAACAGCCCATTCTCTGTTAGTTGAGAATGAACTACAGAGCTTTTATTTGTATGTCTTGTAAAAATCAGAGCAACTGTGTAAAAATGAGCATCGTACCTCAAAATAACATTTGTGTTTTATTTTCAAGTGACCATATGGATCCATATATGAAGAATTTCTGGTTGAAACCGTTGTTTAGTGTCGCCAATTTTGGCCCTGTTACTGAATTCCTTCAGGCCAACTTTACATACTCTCTCCTTCCCCTTCTGGTGTTTGTGAAACAAAAGGGTAAAAAGGACAATTGCAGGGATGTTGTTCAGTTCTGGAATGCTTGGCTTCTCTAATTGAGATGTCCCTGAGCACATTATCAAATATTTGCAACCACAGGAATCTAATAGCCTAAGAAAATTGGACAAAATAAGTAGCTTTCCCTTTTGTTTTCTCCTTAGGGAATAAACATAAACAGAAATTATTGAGAAGATAAATAATATTGTTCTCTTAATATTCAGTCATCTCTGTGTCCCTGTTACAGGAGGAAGCATTACTGTTTAGTAGAATTACAAGCCAATTGATCAACCGACATCCTGTGGTTGATTGTGTATTGGTGTTTGAAGGAAAAAAAAAAAACCTGTATTAAGCACCTGCAATTTTACAGTTGTATTTCATACATTACTATTTTGATTTCAATGACTTTTTGTGCTTAAAAATAATGTGTGTGTATGTGTATCCTCATTTTATACATGAGGTAATAAAGTTCAGATAAGTGCAGTTTTTTCAAGGTCATACAGTTGAAAAGTGGCAAAATCAAATTTCAACCCAGTTTAGTCTGATTTCAAATCCTAGTCTTTGCTGGCAAATGCCTTTGTTTCTGTAGTTGATTATCATTCTTGGTGCCTTGCTGACTAAAATACAGAGTTAACTCATTTTTACACACTCTTATTTTTATAAGAGATGCAAACAAAAACACTGTAGTTAATTCTTTACTAACGATGGTCTATTATAAGAACATGTAATAAACTCAATCCAACAAGAATGTCTTTTTCTGGAACTCTTTTTCTCTACTTCCCCATAAAAACTCATTAATTTCACAAAATTGTTATTGAGTCTCTCCTGGTGCTTAGTATTCTAGTCTCTGGCTAAAACAGTGAACAAGGTGGGCACAATCTTTGCTTTCACGAATTTTTTTCTAATTGGGAAAGATATCAGTAACCAGTTGGGAAAACAAGCAATAAAAATATTTTGTAATGTGCAGAATATTGGAATGGAGTGATGTGATTGAGAATGACTAAGCAGCCTCCTTGGGTGGGGTAATCAGAGAAGGTCTCCCTGTGTAAGTGATATTTAAAGTTGAGGTTTTATTGGCCAAAAGAGTCAGTCACATGACAACTGACGGTGGGGGAAGGGGTGATTAATGAGGGTGAAGGACCTGAATGTGCCTGGACAGTAATGAGTGAGGGGCAGAGTGGTGGCCATGAGGTCAGAAGGTAGGTCTGGGTCAGATCCTTTGTGGGGTAGGACAAACATGAAGGTAACTCTTTTGGGCAAAAATGAAAGCAGAGATCCCAGAGAGGAGATATGTGCTGTCACCAGGTGAGAGAGGAAGCTTCATGGCTTCAGTTGCAGTGGATTGGATGTGGGCGGTCAGTGAAAAGTGGAATCCTGAATAGTTCCTTGACTTTCATTGAATATACTGGAGAATGATGGTGTATTCTATTTATAAAGGGAAACAAGAGGTAGAACAGATTTGATGGTGCCTGAGAAATTCAGGATTTTGTTTGGGTTGTTTCCACATCTTTGCAATTGTGAATTTTGCTGCTATAAACATTTGAGTGCAGGTGTCTTTTTTATAGACTTTCTCTTTTTCCTTTGGATAAATACCCAGTAGTGGGATTGCTGGACTAAATGGTAGTTCTACTTTTATTTCTTTGAGGTATGTGCATACTGTTTTCCATAGAGATTGTACTAGTTTGCAGTCCTACCCACAGCGTATGAGTGTTCCTGTCTCTCCACGTCCATGCCAGCATTTGTTGTTTTGGGACTTTTTGATAAAAGCCATTCTCACTGGAGTTAAGTGATATCTTCTTTGTGGTTTTGATTTGCATTTCCCTGATGATAGAGATGTTGAGATTTTTTTCATATTTTTCTTGGCCATTAGTGTATCTTTTTTTGAAAAGTTTCTGTTAATGTCCTTTGCCTAGTTTTTAATGGGGTTGTTTGATTTTTTTTCTTGGTGATTTGCTTGAATTCTTTATAGATTCTAGTTATCAGCCCTTTATTGGATGAATAGAATGAAAATATTTTCTCCCATTCTGTAGGTTGTCTGTTTGCTCTAATGATTGTTTTCTTGGCTGTGCAGAAGCTTTTTAATTTGATCAGGTTCCATTTATTTATTTTTCTTGTTGTTGTGGTTACTTTTGGGATCTTCTTCATAAATGCTTTGCCTAGCCTGATGTCTATGAGAGTTTTTCCAAAATTTTCTTCTAGAATTATTATAGTTTCATGCCTTAGGTTTAAGTCTGTTATCCATCATGAGTTTATTTTTGTGAATGGTGAGAGGTGTGGATCCTGTTTCAGTTTTCAACATGTGGCTATCCAGTTTTCCCAGCACCATTTATTGAATAGGGATTCTTTACCCCCAGTGTATGTTTTTGTCTGCTTTGTCAAAGGTCATATGGCAATATGAGGATGGTTTTATATTTAGGTTCTGTGTTCTGATCCATTGGTCTATGTCTCTGTTCTTGTGCTGGTACCATGCTGTTTTGGTTACTATAACCTGTAGTATAGCTTGCAATCTGGTAGATTGATGCCTCCGCATTTCTTCTTTTTGTTAAGGTTGCTTTGGTTATATGGGATCTTCTCTGGTTCCATACGAAGCATAGAATTATTTTTTCTAGATCTGTGAAAATGATGTTGGTATTTTAATAGGGATTGCATTGAATCTGTAGATCACTTTGGGTAATATAGACAGTTTAACAATGTTGATTCTGCTGACCCATGAGCATAGTATGTTTTTCCATCTGTTTATGTCCTCTGCTATTCCCTTCCTCAGTGTTTTGTAGTTCTCCCTGTAGAGGACTTTCACTTCCTTAGTTAAATATATTCCTGGGTATTTTATTTTTTTTGTTGCTCTGTGAAAGGTATTGAGTCTTTGATTTGCTTCTCAGTTTGACTGTTGTTGACATATATGAATGCTACTGATTGGTGTACATTGATTTTTTTGTAACCAGAGACTTTGCTGAATTTATTTATCAATTCCAGGAGTCTCTTGGTAGAATCTTTGGGTTTTCTAGAAATAAGATCATATCATCAGTAAAGAATGATAGTTTGATTTCTTCTGGCCTTGTTTGGATACTCTTGATTTCCTTCTCTTGTCTGATTGCTTAGGCTAGGACTTCCAGCACTGTGTTGAATAGAAATGGTGTTAGTGGGCAACCTTGTCTGGTTCCAGTTCTAAGTGGGAGTGATTTCAGTATTTCCCCATTCAGTACGATCTTGGCTGTGGGTTTGTCATGTATGGCTTTTATCATTTTGAGATAAGTCCTGGCTGTGCCTATTTTGTTTAGCGTTATCATAAAAGTGTGCTGAATTTCATCAAATGCTTTTTCAGCATCTATTGAGAGGTTCATATGGTCTCTGTTTTTACTTCTATTATGTGGTGAATTATATCTCGCATATGTTAACCTTTTAATTTGCTACATCTAGTTCTTTTCATTTCTTCCTGTTGTTACCATCTGGTGTCATTTTCTTACTCCAGTACCCCTCTTCTCCCACTCACTTCCTTTGTGCTCTTATAAATATATTACATTTGATATGTCATAGGGCCAACACTATTGTTTCATTTGGAAATATTTTAATTACTCTGAATATAAAGTTGATAATTCCATCTTAAGGCACTTTACATTTTCTATTTTTTTATTCACAATGAGTTTGCTTTCTTTATGTTTTATCACTCACACTATTGTTATGTACATTTTATTTTATATAATTGCTTTTAAAATCAATTAACAAATAAAGGAGACGAAATCTGTTGTAGTTTTCTACATAATTACCTTTCTTGGTATGTATTGCTTTTTTGTGGGGTTCAAATTACTGTTGGGTCTCACCTGCTTTCAGCCTCAAGAACTTCCTTTAGTATTTCTTAAAAGAAAGAAATGCTGGCAATGAATTTTCCAAGTTTTTGTTAATCTGAGAATGTCTTTATTTATCATCATTTTTGAAAGATTAATTTGGTGAAAGCGAGATCCTTGACTGACATCTTTTTTTCTTTCAGTGCTTTGAATACATGATCCCACTTTCTTAAATTCTTCTTTTTTTTGATGGAAAGTGAGTTGTTATTCTTATTGGGGTTCCCTTGTATGTAAAAAATTATTTTTTTTCCTGCTGCATTAAAGATTTTCCTGGGCTCATTTTTGTTGATATTCACTTGTTCATTTGTTTAGTGACTTTGTTCAGTTATTTTGGGGAAGGGAAGTTCATTTCCCCAGCAGTATGCGGTCTCTGATGTTCCTCAGAGGCCCAGCCTTGGGCATACTCACTGTCACTCTGATTTCTGTTCTTCTTCAACCACTCAAGACAGGATAGTTGTTTAGTCATTCCCTTTTTGACTGTTTCTTTAATCTCCCTGTTAAATTTATAGCTAGTCTTATGTGTTTGAATCAAATGTTGGTACCATACCCAGCTGTTAGCTTTCGCTAATTGCTAGCTGATTGGTCTATTGTTTTTGACAATACTTGGGACATAGATTGCTACATAGTCTAATTCAATTAAATTTGGGTTCCTTTGCAGAGGAAGAGCATTTGTTTCTGATGGTTTGCCCCTCCTTCTGGACAGCACACCTACTCCAGTGTGCCAAAGCTGGCAGTGAGGACAGTGGCTCACTGCTCTAGGAATGACACCCTTCTCTAATGAGTAGAATGGTCGCCAGGGGCAGTAGCTCCTGTTCTTGTCAACTTGTTCCTGTCTTGATCTTGAATCTTCATCCTATAAACTTGCTAAAGCTAGGACAGTCACAGCCCAGTATTATCAGTCAGTCACACCTGGGGTGGTTCTCCCATTCTATGAATGAGGGCTGAGTTGAGGAAGAGAGCCCAGATCATTTGGGTGCTCTTGCCTGGAATAAGCTTCAGCACATCAAACTGAGCAGAATGAGAAATGCTGGTAATCAGCTCCTCCTGGTAAGAAATGACAGTCCTAGACTCGGATCTGGGAGGAGAGAGGAGCTCTGTGTTCTTTGCTGCACTTGCCTGTAGTAGAGCTTCAGTTAGGCTGAACTAGTTAGGGGGAAATGGGTAATAGCTCAAAATGCCATAGACTGTCACTATTTTTAAGGAGATCTATTAGATTTTGTTGAACAAATGTTTCTCCACTTGTTGCATGTCCTTAGGACAATTTCCTGATAATTTAAATGGTTACTTTATATAATTTTCACTTGTTGTGGTGGTTTCACTGGAGCGAGAGTCCATGCAGCTCTCCACACCACCTATTCTGGAAGTGCTCTCTCAAATTGACTTTTATCCTTTTCTGCATAGTGTGCTCTCTCCAAATGATCATTGTTAATTTGAAATATCCTGTAAACTAGGTTAATGGAAATTTGGATGGGTGTGAAAAGCCAATGACTTTCACAAATATTCAATATACATTATTTATTCTTTGGATTGACAAAACACATTTATTCTAGGGAGCTCAAGTGTTTATTGCTACTTGATAATGTATATCAAAGAGGTGTGGAAAGTGAAAATCTGATATAAATTGTGAAAACTTCTAATTAACTTAGACCAACTTTACTTAGACCATCTTTGTTCTTTTAGAAACAAAATTGGACATTTCAATTTGAATAATGCTGTTTTTTAAAAAGGATTCAATACCCACTGGATTCCAACATGAAAATATTTAATTTAGTATTACTGGTAGTCTCAAAAAGTTCTGAAATGTAGCTTATAGATGAAATTTGGAAGTCTGCAACCATATTACACTTTAAGCAAATCAAATCTATAAAAATTTCATTAAAGTAGATTCATTTATGAATTTTTCTTAATTTAAAAAATAAAGGATCCTCAAAGAGTTACTTCAAGTGGATTCCTCCCATAGTGTTCTTAATGTTTACTTTCATTTACTAAAATTTGTGTATGTTTATAAAAAAGTATGTACTGATACATAGATACTTTATGAACATATTTTTCCTGTCTATATTTATTCTGCCTCTACCAGTAAGGGCCTTCTTTTTCATTGAAATGGTGGAGTTCTTCAAAGCATAAGTCAAGCAAAATTCATACTAGTGCTTTTCATCAGCAATTAACAATCCATTTAATAAACAGAATCTCTAGTCCTTTTTCAAATAGTATCAGAATTCCCATTTATTAATTTACAAGGAAATTATAACAATTACATAGACATAACTATTTGAATCATCATAACCATCATATATTTTTTTCTCATTAGAGAGATCTACATGGGAAGCAAATTGACAATTAGAAGGTTGCTTGGTGATCATGGAGTCTGAACAGTAGTTAATCTTTGATAATTCATATGATTAATGATGTTAAACCATTTTGTTTTGCCTGTCCTTTCCATTGTCTCTGTCTCTGCTGTATGGTTAATAAATTTGAATCAATTTATAGGAATAGAGTCTATTATAAATCAGGGAATTTCAAATATAAGAATAGTAATTCTAAAAATTTAGTATATACAAATTGACAGTGGTAAATGCAAAATTTAGACATTTACAAAAATATTTTGCAAACTTAGCATTTTCAGTTTCTAACAATTTTCAAATCTCTATTTTTAAAATAAGCTTTACAAAAACTACTGATTGCAGAATAGACATCCAGCCTTTACATGCAGTGTATTACACTGAAATTATAACTGTTGCCAATTATCCAAAGAGAAGAGAAGTCTTTATAAAATGTAACTGTTGCCAGTTATCCAAAGAGAAGTAAACAGCACAGTTAAAGCAAGAGAAGTCTTTATAAAATATATACCAATAGCCAGTGTACAAGCATGATAATATCAATGTTCATTTTCAGTGTTTGAGATACTGTTCACTTTACCTGTGTAATGTTGCCCGATTTTCATAATCAGAAGGAACTTGTCACTCATTTTATAGAAGAAACTCAAGTTCTGGATGTTTATGTAACTTATTTAAGTTTTTACAGCTAGGTAATGATGGAACTGTGGCTTTTACCCCTGTAGCCTATCTGGAATTCTCACTCGCACTCCGACTCTGCCACATTACATAAAAAAAAATGCGAAGATTTTTCTTTATCTTTTTTTGTTAGCTTATGTTCCCCATATTTGAGAAGCATGTTTATTGACCCTGTTCCACATCCACCTGGAATCCTTTCTGTTCTTTTAACTTGGTTATTTGTAATGCTGGAGGAACCCATTCCCATAGTCTCCATTCATGTTCAAAAATTTCCAGCAGACTTTGTGGCCCAGCCCATTCAGTCTATCGCAAAAGTATGTAATGTACAAGATGGTTAAGATGAAGAAGGATATAGGAGCCAAAACATATTGTGCCCGACATGTTTTATTCTAGTGCTTTATGTATGTTCTCATATATCATAGCTCACTGCAATCTCAAACTCCTGGGGTCAAGTGATCCTTTTAATTCAGCATCTTGAGTAGCTGGGACTACCGGCATATAGCACCATGCCTGGCTAATTTTTTTTTTCTTTTTTTTTTTTTTTTTTGTAGCAGTGGGGTCTCTCTCATGCTCAGGCTGATGTGCAACTCCTGGGCTCAAGGGATCCTCCCACCTCCACCTCCCAGAGTGCTGGGATTATAGGCATGAGCCACTGTGTGCCACTGTGCCAGTCCTCAAACTTTAACCTTTTGAATGGATTTCAAGATGCGTCTTTACAGCAGCAATCTACTTTGATGGAAAGTTATTTTAACATTTAAAATAAAATATATTTGCATATATACATATATATGCACATCAAAGTTAGATGACAGTAATGATTTATCACATATTTAAATAGTAATCTGATGAGTTTGTGGAGATTAAATTTTATCAGTGTAAAATTAGGATTTATTAAAATTTTTTCTTGACTATAATGATATAGAAACTAAAATGTGTAATTGTGTGATTACATCAAAATCATTTAAAAGACATTTCTGTCCATATTGCTGTATTTTTTAAATGCCAGTGAAAGAAACTACCAAAAATTATAATCAGATATTCTATATTTTCCTATTAGGTTATGTTTAGGGTTATTATAAGATGAAATGTGTCATTGTAAGTGTAATGAGGAGGAGATATTTCATACTTAAAGTGCTGAATCCAGTTGTTTTACTCAATGAAATATTAATTGCATCATCTTAAGGATAAGAATCTCTTTTTTAGTACTTCCATAAGAGAAATAAATTGGTCATCATTGTATTTCATTTTCTTGATTAAAGAGATACATAGAAGACAATGCACTGCCATCTTCTGACAGTCACATTCTGGGGCTCTGATTAAATAGTTCTATTATAATCTTACAGCATTTTTAGCTTTTTAAATACAGGGCTAATTCTATCATAGCCTTCGGATATTTTGCAGCAAGATACTTAACTTGGTTGGCTGTTCAGCATCTCTGGGTGTGGGGACTCTGAGATTTTCCCATTCAGATTTAAGTGATTTCACTTACAACCTTAGCTAACTGTTTAAAAATTGAATCTTCTGATAAAATAGCTCTAATAAATAGCATAATTATTATCATAATATAACTGACAAGAACTACCATCATTCATCTTAAAAATCCAAAATTTCAGATTATATTATTTAATATAAATGTATTGAAATAGATTTTTAAGTTCTAAAACCCAATTAACCTACCCTCCCTCCTTCCTTCCTTCCTTCCTTCTTTCTGCCCCTTCTAACTGTCATTAGAGAACGGAAATTGAATGTCAATGTGGCTAAGAAAACTCATGAAATATTTTCCTCTGTATTGTTGGTATTAATATTATAAATCATTGTTGCTTTCAAGTATGAATGCTATTTTTATCTATATATTTCAAAAGCATTTTAAAATTGAGGTTTTTAATTTGAGAAAACATTTTCCTTTAGAGACTTGACAGATATTAATGAAGTTTTGATGTGAACTCACAAAACCCAAGTTATGTAGTTAATATTCTACATAATGTTTCTGAGACACTGAATTCAATAAATCTAAGTCTTCAATGTCATTTCATGTAAAAACTTCCCTCCATGTCCCATCCTCCCACCTCTTTGAATAAGAAAGAGTTTATGGTGAAGTAGAGCTTTACCCACACTTCGAGAAAGGACATTAGGTAAGGGGACAGGATGCTTTTCTTCAGTTTGGTAGCTTCGTGTCATCAGGTGTGGAAGTCATGGTGGTAAAAGAATAGAAAACTACCAGGGAGTTGTAGAATATGAGACTTTTTAAAAAAATAGTTCACTAAAGACATATCGAAATATCTTTTCCATGTTATGTGTATCTTTTTGTATTAGTTTGTCATTTTGTTTGCTTAAATAGATGTTATCACATCTGTTTGTTAAGGAAACTGAGACGTGAAAAGGTGCAGAGTAGAATATTTGGTTTGTTATTAATATTACTGCTCAATGGTCAACTCCAGTGAAGTTTTTACAGTTTAAGATTAGAATTGAGTGTAAATAAGAAAAGAAACTATTTTGTTTGTTTTGGTTCAACTCTATTTATTTGATATTTTATGTAGATCCAGGAGATCCATAATGTACTCATATATCTCCGTTTATTACAGTCACAAAGCCTATTTTCTTCTTCAAGATTTGTCCTTGACCATCGTGGTCCCAGGGTATCATAGTTTCGGTATTTTCTAGCTGTGAATGTTCTTAATACTTTGTTTTATATTAAATCACATAATTACTGAATAAATTAGGTGAATTCATATGTTTAAATGAATGCATTGAATATATCAAAAGGAAAAGATTAAATTAGAAATAATTTTAGAAGAAGAGATTGAGCTTCTAGTGGCTTGCTGTAAGAGAAATTATTTCTATATAAAACATGCAAAGTAATTAAGATATAATAGAAATATCATAAGCACTATAAAAGCACTAAAAATGGGAGATTAGTAATCATGCCCTATGAGCAAATAAAATTACTTACATTACCAATTCCTTTCCATTGAGGTTTCTTTCTAATTTTATTGTACTTGGAAAATTGCTGTGGTGACAAGGAATTTTTTATTTTTTCTGTAGATAGAAAAACCTTCATTGAAAAAGACTTTGCAAGTAGTCAACTGATAGTCTCATAATCAATTAGCAAACTGCAATCCTGGGTTAAGAATGAATTTTCAAGTATGTAGTTGCGTAAGTGTGAATATGCTCAGTGCTTCTTTTTAGCAGTTGTAAATAATTTGACATATCTTGTGATTAGTTTCGTATACAAAAGGGATGCATAGTTGAAGAGAATAATAAATACTAAAATGAAAATAAAAGGTGCATGTTATCTAGGTTAATTTTGTTAAAATCTTATAATTTTTAAGCCTAATGTATAAATGTGTTCAGGATGTAATCACCTTGCTAAATAACTAAATTCTTTGGTGATACTTTTTAGTGGGGCTGGCTACATAATTTGCAGGGTCCAGTCCAAAAAAAAAATGCAGTGCCCTTTGTTCAAAAATTTCAAGATTGTGACAGCAGAGAATTGACAAAGATCAGGGCCCTGTGCAGTTGCACAGCTTGTACATACATGAAGCCGATCCTGCTTGTTAGTCTAAATCAAGTGTAAACTTGCTATAAGAAGAGGTTTGAACACAGTAAATATAGTATCTGGGGAACATGCTTGGTCATCACTCAGAAATATTTGTACTAGTGATGTCAAAATGTTCTATATGGTCAAGAGGAGTTAAAAAAGTTCAGCATAAATTTTGAAGCAATATCAGTAGACTTTTATGAAATGTATATAAAAATTATTAACATAATCTAAATTTCATATGTTGAAATGACATGTGGAATTTGTGACTGATTTGCGGAGAACGTTAAGACTTTGGGAGAAAAGTACAATCTGCCATGAGTGGTCTTTAAAACATCTTAAACCTAAGACCGTATCTTCAAGAATTCTGTAACATTCTAGCCCACAACTTGGGATAGCCTGACATTTTTATTGATTATTATTTATTGATGAGTCTCATTGAGAAAATCATTTTTTGTGTGTATGTCTTCTTGGATCTTTAATATCTTAGTAGGAAATGTTTCGGACAGTATTTTCTAACTCAAATTGCACTGAGAAGTTCTCTTCCATGAATTCAGAACTAAAGAAGAAGAGCAGGACAGAGTAACAGAGCAGTTACTGAAAAGTGGAGGTGATAGGATATATATCAAGGAAGTGAAAATTTGATGTCTTTGGTGGTTGGCAACTCACATGTCTAATCAGGACATACTTTAATGGCTCAAGAGTTTTTCCAGAAGAGTAGATTTTTACCCGGGAGAGTCTAGGTTTTGGTGGAAAGTACATAGCACATAGGCTACCAATTTCCCTTCCATTGCCTGTGTCTTACAGTATGTTCTATAATGGCACATTTTCCTATTGTCCTTGGATAGACCTCACAGATATTCTCAGCACTTCACTCCAAGTAGCTCCACTAATTAATTAAATTGGACTTGAGATAAAACCTATTTCCTATAGGCATTGTGTAATCTAGTAATTTCTGGAATGTATAAAATTTAGGTTACATGGGTGCTTGTATTCTGATATCCTCTGGAAGAAAAATAGGTAGACTATATGAAAATGATTTTTACCAGTGGTGTTGGAATTGGAGAAGGACATAGGAAAAGAATATGGACCATGTGCCAGTCGACTGTGGTGTCTATTATAAGGAAGCTAAAGCTAAGGGTGTGTAATATTTACCATATTCTGGAAGAGGTGGCCACATAGCGATGATGAAGACTGAGTAATAGCAGGTTTCCTAAAAAGGTGTTCGAATTCCCAAGTGGTAAAGAAATGGATTAGAAATTGAGTGCAAGATCTAGCATACTTCCTCTGGTATTTACACAATGAAGGCACCTCTTGAGTAGACTCTTTTTCTGCCTCTTTCTGTAGTGTTTCCCAACATTTTTTCCATTGCATGGGAGTAGCTGGTACATACTAAGACACATCAGATAGGAGAAATAGTTCTTTATTCAACTATTTAATACGCAAACAGCCATACCTACTTACCTATCTGTCACTTCTAAAGATTAAAACTGTAATCCATAGCCTGTAAATAGGATAAAATGTTTTTAACACCCACTCCCTAGATGTGATTTGACCTTTGAAGTAGCTGTGGCCTGTATTAATATATGCGATGAATGAAAATTGTATAATATTTTAAAATATGGCTATGTGGCTTGTGAATTCTAGTTAAATATTAAGAACTTGTTGGGAAACTATCTTTGACATTTTCTCTGTCAAGACAACCCAGGAAAGAAACTAAAAGTCTCGGCTGAGTGTGGTGGCTCACGCCTGTAGTCCTAGCACTCTGGGAGGCCGGGGCAGGAGAATAGCTTGAGCTCAGGAGTTCGAGACCAGCTTGAGCAAGAGCGAGACCCCATCTCTACTAAAAAACAGAAGAAAAAAATTAGTTGGGCATGGTGGTACATGTCTGTAGTCCCAGCTACTTGGGAAGCTCAGGCAGGAGGATCATTTGAGCCCAGGAGTTTGAGGTTGCTGTGAGCTTGCCTGACGCCACGGCACACTAGACCCTCTAGCTCCAGGCAACAGAACAAGACTCTGTCTCAAAAATAAAAAAAGAAACTAAAATTCTCATGCTTTATAAAAATGACGAGTTAAGGGATCTTGTTCCACGTAAATTTGTATAAAAGAGGAGGATAAATATCCTTCAGGGGCCCATGTTAGTATACAAAGTTGAGAGGAATTTGTTGAACAACATAAGGAAAAACCAAATTCTAGAGAGTTGGTAAGAGGAAAATAACAACCTAATCAACCTTATTAAAGTGTTTTATATATCTGATCTGATTTCAAGAACCTGAGGACTGACAGACAATTTGGAATACTGTATTCCAAATCTGGTGGACAAACTGTGATGATGAATCTTTTGGTCTCCAGAAAATATTTTCCTGGACAAATCATGAGATCACCTCCTACTCTCTCCCTCCATTCCTCCTGTCCTCCCTCCCTCTGTCCCTAACCTTCCTTCCTTCTCCCTCCCTCCCTCCTTTTGTTCCTCCCTTCCTTTTTCCCTCCATCCCTTCTCTTCTTTTTTTTTTTTCTCTTTTAATCCCAAGTACTCACTGGACCCAGAGCTAAGCAAGCATTTTCACAGCGTTGCATTGTAGGGAGGAGAGGGAATTGGAGGACTGTGCTGTTTCTTCTTATATGACTGCTGCACCCCCAATTAATGGGCCTCAGTTTTTTTTTTTTTTTTTTTTTTTTTTGAGACAGAGTCTCACTCTTTTGCCTGGGCTAGAGTGAGTGCCATGGTGTCAGTCTAGCTCACAGCAACCTCATACTTCTGGGCTCAAGCAATCCTCCTGCCTCAGCCTCCCGAATAGCTGAGACTACAGGCATGTGCCACCATGCCCGGCTAATTTTTCTATATATTTTTAGTTGTCCAATTAATTTCTTTCTATTTTTGATAGAGATGGGATCTCGCTCTTGCTCAGGCTGGTCTCGAACTCCTGAGCTCAAACAATCCACCCGCCTCGGCCTCCCAGAGATCCAGGATTACAGGCGGGAGCCACCTCACCCGGCTCGGGCCTCAGTTTTAAGAGTTGAAGTCTATGGTGTTTAATTGATTGAATTCAGACAAGAAAGTACGAAGGTGGGAAGCAGAAATCAAGAGGCTATCAATCAAACCTAACCTAGGTCCTTGGTTATTGTGCATGTAAATTCCAGAACTATTCTTCTGCAAGGAAGGTTACCAGAGTATCTCCTTGACAAGTTAGAAAATTAGAATAAGAAAGCCCGTATTCTCTTGACACAGGAGGAGGAGAATGTCTTTAACTCTAAATATTTAACTCTAATTAGTCTAAATATTTTATCACATTCATTGAAGAAGCATTTGAACACTTTCAATAATAGGATCATGTTTCAGCTTAGATTATTATTTTAGTAGTTCCATTCTTTTTGCTTTGTAAATCACACGTTCACAGTACACAGCTCAACATTCATTCATGAAGTTATTTGAAATGAAATAGGTCAAAAATGTTTGAAATCATACTGATATTTACATATATCTATACTGTTTTCCAACTTGAAAAGTATTCCCAACATAATGGTCTTATTTTGTTTACTAAAGAAATCCACCCTTGTTGTAGTACAGATGTTAAGAATTTCTTGCATATTTTATGTATTCTTTTAACTAGTGCTGATCTGAGTTATATAGCACCCGACCCCCGACCAGGCCTGGACAGTGTCCTTTTTCATCACTTGATGAGAAAATAGAGATAAAACTATACTCATATGTAGTACAGCAATTCATAAGAGTGAATCACGGACATTCTCAAGTCTATTTTTATTTAATTTTTTTACTATGGTGTTGGAAAGTCTGAAAACTATGGTTAGTAACTAGCCCTTTTAAAATGTATGTATAGATAGATTTTTTACACTTTTTTACATTTACAACTACTTCTTAATCCTGAAGTTTTAAATCTGACATAAGCAGAATTATGTAACTAAGACAGCATTAGTTTACTTGATCAAAGAAATCCAACTTGAGTCACCATGGGGATGCCCATGATTGACTTGCCTCTCACACATTGTGATGGAATAAAAACACTGTATTTTCTAAACTGAATTTTCAAAAAAGCACTAAGAACAACTGAGCAAAGCATTCTGTCATCAATACCGCTGTGCTCAGATATACTAGTGTGTGAAATCTACATTTATGTCTGCAATTTTGGAGAACTAAATACCATATGGTATCTTGGTTTTATACTTCCTGAATCAGCTTAATTGCATCTGCATACCAATGAGACTTGCGTAAACATGTTTGAGTGCTTTTTAGTTGTTGATATTTTGTTATAAAGCTTTTACTCCAGTTCCACTAAAAGCATTTAACTATACTTGGTTTATAAACAGATTATCATTTTATATTAATGTATAGTATATCATATAATATGTTATTTCTTTTTATAAGAGCACTATTTGGTGTGTCTATATTTCTTAGTGCTTATTAAGTAAAAATGATATAGACAGTATCTAATCCCTCCATAAGCTAAATTATATATTTATATATATGCATGCATATATTATACATGTATACATATTTTATTATTTCTATTCGTTAATTTCTACAATGCAGTGTAGAATATGAATGAACTTTTTACTTGTTAGCATTAGTATTTTTAAAACATTTTAAGGGGTTAAATAAATATGTGTGTAAATATAGAATTGAAACTCGAGATTTATACACATTGAAATAATTGATGTTTCAGATGCTCATCTTATCCACATTACTGTATCAGCGGAGTTCAGTTACAAATCCCTAAATATTATCAGTTAACAAACCTCATCAGTTAACAAGTGTCCTCATTAGGTTACTGTGGCAAGGCTGTGATCCTTATGAGCTTCTTGGATATGATTCTTTAAGGAGTTGCATAATTCATGGAGGAAACCTTTATGGGTCACCAAATTTCACAACAGTCAGATTAAGGTCCATTACTGTTCAATCGATGCTGATAAGAGTTTTCTAAACAGAATAAAGGGATAGGTGAGTGCTAAGTGATCATAGTTACATCAAAGCATTTGGTATAAGGAAGTAAAATGATTGTCATACAGCATTAATGTAGGTTTCCTTTCTCCTGCTTTGAAAATAAATGGCTTTGTTTTACCTGGATCTTTATTTCCTATATATTTCTTCCCTGTAATCTCCCTGTATGGAACAGTGAGGGACCATTTCCTAGTGATAACATGTTACTCTACCCACATTATCTTTTAAGTAAACTTCTTGGTGAGTCATCTTTCTCACAGAAGCCCTAATACTTCATGGTATTTTGTGATTTAAAAGTATTACATCATTGGTGTGGTTTTAAAATCAGATCCCATAGCACTGTTTTGACTGATTGTGTGGCATTAAATACTACTACATACTCTATTAAATAGAATTTATAATATTCAGGTTAAATCTATTTCATTTTGATTTTTCATATTTTAAAAAATATTTTTATGGATACATAGTAGTTGCACATATTTATGGGGTACATGTGATATTCTGGTATGAGTATACATTGTGTAATTATCAAATAAGCATGATTGGGACAACCATCACCTTAAAACATTTATCATTTTTTTTGTGTTAGGAGCATTCCAATTTCACTTTTCTGGTTATTTTGAAATATACAATAAATTATTGTTAACCATAGTCACTCTGTTGCGCTGCTAAAGATTACATCTTATTCCTTCTATCTAACTATATTTTTTTACCCATTGACCTACCCCTTTTTATGCCTCCTTGCCCCCACCGCCCATCCCAGCCGCTGGTAACCATCATTCTACCCTCTATCCCCATGAGGTCAACTTTTTGGCTGCCATTTTCATTATGAATGAAAATGTGTGATATTTGTCTTTCTGTGTGTGGCTTATTTCACTTAACATAGTGTCCTCCAGTTCCATTCACGTTGTTGCAAATGACAGGATTTCATTTTTTTATATGGCTAAAAAATATTCCGTTGTGTATATGTACCATATTTTCTTTATCCATTCACCCATTGATGTACACTTAGGTTGATACCACATCTCAGCTATTCAGAATAGTGCTGCAATGAACATGGGAGTGCAGGTATCTCTTTGATAACTGATTTCCCTTCTTTTAAATATGTATCTAGTAGTGGGGTGCTGGATCATATGATAGTTTTATTTTTGTTTATTTTTTTTTTTGAGAAATCTCTGTACTGTTCTTCATAGTGGCTGTACTAATTTATATTCCTATCAACAGTATAGGAGGGTTCCCCTTTCTCCACATCTATGCCAATATCTGTTATTACCTGTCTTTTTGATAAAAGCCATTTTAAGGCCAGGTGTGATGATGGCTCACACTTGTAATCCCAGCACTTTGGGAGGCCAAGATGGAAGAATCACTTGAGGCCAGGAGTTCAAAACCAGCCTAGACAATAGTGAGACCTAGTCTCTACAAAAAATAAAAAAATTAGCTGGACGTGGGTGTGCACACCTATAGTCACAGCTACTTGGGAGGCTGAGGCAGAAGGTTCATTTGAGCCCAGCTGTTTGAGGTTGCAGTGAGCTATGATGACACCATTGCACTCTATCCTGGGCAACAGAGTGAGACACTGTCTTGGAAAAAAAAAAAAAAGCCATATAACTGGGGTGATATAATATTTCATGGTAGTTTTTATTTGCATTTATTTGATAATTAGTGACGATGAGCATTTTTTCATATAACTTTTGGCCATTTTTATGTCTTCTTTTGAGAAATGTCTCTTCAGGTCTTTCGCCCATATTTTAAACAGATTGTGTTTTTCCAAAATGAGTTGTTTGAGCTCCTTATATATTCTTGTCATATGGGTAGACTGTAAATACTTTCTCCCACTCTGGTGATTTGTCTCTTCATTTTGTTGATTGTTTCCTTTGCTGAGCAGAAGCTTTTTAGCTTGATGTGATCCCATTTGACCATTTTTGCTTTATTTGCAAGTGCTTTTGAAGTATTATTTAAGAAATCTTGGCCTGGCACGGTGGGTCACACCTGTAATCCTAGCACTCTGGGAGGCCGAGGAGGGCCTATTGTTTGAGCTCAGGAGTTCGAGACCAGCCTGAGCAAGAATGAGACCTCGTCTCTACTAAAAAAATAGAAAGAAATTAGCTTGACAACTAAAAATATATATAGAAAAAATTAGCCGAGCATAGTAGCGCATGCCTGTAGTCCCAGCTACTCGGGAGGCTGAGGCAGTAGGATTGCTTGAGCCCAGGAGTTTGAGGTTGCTGTGAGCTATGATGACACCATTGCACTCTATTCTGGGCAACAGAATGAGACTCTGTCTCAAAAAAAAAAAAAAAAAAAATCTTTGCACAGACCAATGTCCTGGAGCTTTTCTCCACTGTCTTCTTCTATTAGTTTCATAGTTTCAGGTCTTATATTTAAGTCCTTAATCTGAGTTGACTTCTGTGTATGGTGAGAGATAACAGTCTAGTGTCATTCTTCTGCGTATGGATATCCAGTTTTTCCAGCACCATTTGTTGAAAAGACTGTCCTTTCCCTGATGTATGTTGTTAGTGCCTTGTCAAAAATAAGTTGACTTTAAAGGTGTGAATTTATTTCTGGATTCCCCTATCTGTTCCATTGGTCTATGTGTCCGTTTTTATGTCAGTCCTATGCTGTTTTGGTTATTATAGCTCTGTAGTACAATTTGAAGCCAGGTAATGTATGCCTCTAGCTTTGTTCTTTTTACTCAGGATTACTTTGGCTGTTCTGGGTGTTTTGTGTTCCATATACATTTTAGGATTATTTTTTCTATTTCTGTGAAGAATGTCATTGGTATTTTGATAGAGTTTGCATTGAATCTGTAGATTGCTTTGGGTAGTACGGACATTTTAACAATACTGATTCTTCCAATCCTTGAACCTGAAATATCTTTCCATTTTTTTGTCTCCTCTTCAATTTCATTGATCAATGTTTTATAGTTTTCGTTGTAAAGATCTTATACTTCTTTGATCAAGATTATTCCTAGCTATTTTATTTTATCTGTAGCTACTGTAAATGAGATTACTTTCTTGGTTTCTTTTTCATATTGTTCATTTCTGGCCTATAGAAATGGTAATGATTTTTGTCTGTTGATTTTGTATCCCATTAGTTTACTGAATGGTCTTCTAAGTCTTAGTAGTTTTTTGGAGGAGTCTTTAGGTTTGTCTAAAGATAAGATCATTTTGTCTGCAAACAAGGGTAATTTGACATTTTCCTTTCCAATATAGATGCCCTTAATGTCTTTCTCTTGTCTGATTGCCCTAGCTAGAACTTCCAATATTTTGTTCAATAAGAGTGGTGAAAGTGTGCATCCTTGTCTTGTTCCGGATCTTAGAGGAAAGGCTTTCGTTTTTTGCCCATTTAGTGTAATACTAGCTGTGGGTTTGCCATAGGTGACCTTTACTGTTTTGAGGTATGTTCTTCCCACACCCAATTTATTGACAGTTTTAATCATGAAGGGATGTTGAATTGATCCTATGGTTTTTTCCTTCATTCTGTTGATGTGATGTATCATGTTTATTGATTTGTGTAATTTCAATCATCCTTGCATCCTGGGATGAATCCCACTTGGTCATGATGAATAATCTTTTTAATGTGTTGTTGAGTTTGATTTGCTAGTATTTTGCTGAGGATTTTTGCCTTTATGTTCATCAAAGATATTGGCCTGTAGTTTTATTTTTTTGTTGTGTCTTTTTCTGGGTTTTGTTTCAGAGTAATGTAATATTGGCCTCATAGAATGAGTTTGTAAGTATTCCCTCCTCCTCAATTTTTTGGAATAGTTTGGGTAGAATTGATATTAGTTCTTCTTTAAATGTTTGGTAAAATTCAGCAGTGAAGCCATCAGGTCCTGGGCTTTCCTTTGTTCGGAAACTTTTCATTACTGCTTCTGTCTCTTGTTATTTGTATTTTTAAAAAATATTTTACAATTTCATTGTTTGGAAAGGAAAATGAAGCAGATTATGATTTCACTTAAGGTGATAATTAAATGCCAGTAAAACAGAAGAATAATTAGTTTGGGTCATTAAAAAGAGTTTATAGAATTATTTGGATAGTTTGTTACTTACACAGTTTCCTTGCTGGGGATGCTTTCTTCATAAATTTTTTTTTTTGGCATGGTAAAGGTTAACATAAACATAAATAAAGGGAAGTGATTAGCTTACAATTAAAAAGCATTTGATTTCTCATGCAGGGTGAAATTTTGAAGCTTTAAGTAATTTAGTTTGACTGGAATTTATTATAGAAACATTCTTCAATCTTGGAGAGGGTTTGTATTGTCTCAGTGAAAAATTCATACTCATGACATTCAAAGATACCTGCATTCTAATCCCAAATCTATTCTTTTATCTCATTCTGACCTCACTTTGCCCCCTTATGTTTTTAGCCACTGAACCTGGAATAGTACATAGTGTACTTAGAGAGTGTTTTGTTTGTTGATAGACTTCGTTATTCAGTGATTATCAAAGTCTGGTTCACACCAGCAGCATCAACACCTCCTGGGAACTTGTTAGAAATGTGAGACCTAGTGTTTCAGCCCGACTGTATCAGAAATGGTGGGAATGAGATTTGTGTGTTAGATCTGTGTGTTAAGCCTTCCAGGTGATTCTCATGCACACTAAAATCTTAGAATCACACTTAAAATTATGGATGAATTATAAAGTTAAATATAAAAATGAACCCACAAATACTTGAGGAAGTAATAGTTGAATTTTCACCTTTTATTTGAAAAGACAGGACTTTTCAAAGTATAAAACACAGAAAAATAATAAAAGATGTGAATGATATTTCAGATTACTTAAAAGTGAAACACTCAAAATGTTAAAATATCAATGATAAGAAAATATTTAAAACAAATATTAGAGAGAGCTATATCTTTAATATAGAAAGAGAATTAAGAAATTGATAAGAAAAAAAAGAAATCCCCAATGAAAAATGGAAAAAGACCATTGAAACAGTTTTTTTTCTCTGTATGGCTCTTTATTGTATTTTTAAAAAAGATTATCTCAATTTTATCATTAAGTTATAAATACTTAATTTTAAGATAATTATTAATTAATTTAAAACATCATGAAAGATTTTACCTCTAGATTCTTACTTTGCTTTGGCCATCATCAGATGAAAGAGGATTTTTTTTTGTCTTTTTTTTTTTTTATTTCAGCACATTATGGGGGTATAGATGTTTAGGTTACATATGTTGCCCTTGCCTCCCCCCTCCGCCCCAAGTCCGGGTTTCAAGCGTGTCCATCCCTTGGATGGTGTGCATTGCACTCTTTGTAGGATTTTTTTTTTTTATAAAGTGCATGCCATTATAAGCAGCACCTAAATTTTCCAAGGCTCATGATTGGAAAGGGGAGAAAAAACAAAGAATTATTGGGAGCAAGAGAAAAATTTCATGCATTTTATAGTGGAATAGATAGAACACTCTCTTTTGAGTTATAAATCATATTTCTGGTTTTTATTTCATTGTTAACTAGCAAATCATTACCTCATGTTAGCCTCTAGGTTCCTCCTTGGTTAGCTTAGATCACTGGTTTTCAACCTTTAGCATACATCAGTGCATCAGGATCACTTGGAGGTCTTGGTGTTCGATAGATTGCTGGGTGAGACACCCATAGTGTTTGAGTCTTTCTGGGGATGTGGCCCAAGAATTTGTATTTCTAATAGTTTCCCAGATGAAGCTGATGCTGCTGGACAGGAGACCACACTTTGAGAACTGCTGGCTTAGATGATTATCAGTTTGGTCCAGTGCTTTATATACATAGTTCTTTCATCCATGGTCTAATGACAAGTAGGTAAGGAGACAGAGAAGAGGAAGAGCACCCTCGGGTTCCTGCCTGAAACAGAATAGACTTTTCAATGGATGTTTATTGAATAAATGAACTCCTCAGTTCCTTGAGGAGTTCATTCCTCAAAAACATTATGTGAACTGTTTTGTCTCAGATCTCATGCCTGAGTTAGCTGCTTTATTAAGAATTTACTTCTCTACTCTGCATCACTTTCTTCTTAGAACTACAGTTGCATTTATTGTCAATATCACAGCATCATTCACATTTGGCTTTTGTTTCCTTTTAGTAGTCTAATCAATTAGATTATAAACTTCTTAAGGGCCGGGAGCAAGTCTACATGTATTTTGCATTTTTCTTTATGCCTAGTACACATCCCTCACTTACTAGATTTTTAGTAAAGTTTGCTGAGTCATTTACTTGTAAACAGATTTAATATTTTAGAAATGTGCTATCTCTATGTCAGTATACTTTGGAAACTTCACCCTATGGCCTGCCTTCATGACTTGATTTCTTAAATCTACTACAGAGAGTTGCTCTTACTCTGTTTACATAGGCTCAAGCGAATTAATTATTGCAGAATGGGAGAGAGGCATTTTGAGGAAACAGAATGTTCTGTGATTAGACACATTTGCCTCTGGTTGCTGCAGCCATAGCTTGTTGCCGTGGTAATTTACTAAATGGTACCCTGGTGGTCTGGATGAGTTTATAGACTTTAAAACAGCTTCATTTTTAACTAAGAAGAGATTTATACATAGGACTTTAGTATACCTCATAGTAATATCAGTACAGCCATCAGGCCAAAATTAAAAATACAACTTAGGGTTCTTCTGTTAATAAAAATTCCAGAAACTGGGTTGTCCAAAATAAGAGGTATTTAATACTATCAAGTTACTGTTTAGGAATAAAATGTGTTGGTTACTTTTCTAATGATATAGAGTAAGATTGTTACTTTAAACAGCAAGTGATTGAAACTACCTACGTGTTTTATAATAGGAGAAACCTTAAGTAATTTATGGTAACTCCCTTTAAGAAATACTGCCCAACCGTTAAAACTTCTATGAAAAGTGGATAATATGTGACAGATTGCTTAGAAAGATACAATATTGTATTTGTAGTTTAGCTCAATGATGTAAAAATTACTTAAAAAGGTAGAGACACTCCTCACTGCTTTGCATTATTTCTGTTACCCGAGACTTGTGAGAGTTAAGCACCACAGAACCGTGCAAAGTGAGGATGCAGTTCCCATAAGAACACGTTTCAGTTAACATAGTACCATGCAAAATAAAATATCCCTGCATTTAAAAATAAACTAGCATAGTACCTTGATGGGATTAGGTGCTTTTAATTTTTTGTGTTTTCCTGTATTCTCCATTTCCCCCAAATTTTCTAACTTCAAGATTAGAAATAAACTTATTTTTAAAGAGTATATTTTAGGAATACTTTGCTTTCAGTATGAAAAAGACATTACTTATGAGTCAATATTCAATCATAATTTAAGACTTTGGGTGTCTGTTTTTCATTTATCTATTCCATACTGACCCTACCATTATGATGATCATTTTGAGTAGCACTTCTCCCAGTTAAAACTATCAACAAACCAACAACAATGTTAAAAAACCAAAACCAACCTAACAAAAAACGCCTACACATTTTCTCTGATTCCTGTCTTTCTCTCCCCACTCACATTCCATCCATCAGCAATTCTTATTGGTGCTCCCCTCACAGTAACCAAGTTTGCTGTCTTGTTTATCTGCACTGTGTCTATCCCAGCCAAACCATCATCACCTCTCCTTTGATTGTTGCAATAGCTTCCTAACTGGCTGGCTACTCTTGCAATTCATCCTCTACAAAGAGGCTTTCTCTCTTAACTTGGCTCTCTGATGTCTTTTCCTAGCAGCTAGAATAAAATCTGAGCATATTACTGTGGCCTCTGAGGCCCTCTAAGATCTGGTCCACCTTTCTGACCTGCCTCATCTCATATGCTCATCCCCTTGACTCACATTGTTACTCGGATAGATTTGCACTTGAGGTTGCTTCTGCTGGAAGTGTTCTTGCCACTGATCTTCACTTAGCTTGTCACTGCCTCCAGACTTGTCCCTTCACTCTTTATCTCATTACGGTGATTAATTTTCACATGACATATGTCACTGTCGAGATTGTCTAACATGTTTTAGTGATTTCTTGTTTATAGTCTGTCTCCCTCACTGGAATACTCCACCGGAAAAGAATCTAGCCTCTCTTGCTTGTTCTCTCCTGTGCGCTCTGTGCCTGGAAGAGAGTAGGGATCCCATATTTGCATTATTTGAGAATTCCCTGAGCACCTTGTGTGTGCCAGGGCAATGGTATTGAGACCATAGTTTAATAACCGGGGTCTCAGGACTCCCCCTGCCCTACATAGGCATGGATAGCTTTAAGAGAATTAATTCTCAATCCTTACCTTTTATTTGTGATTTTCCATACAAATTCCTTGCTTGAGAAGTTTTGAAGTTTGTCAGTTCATCTTCCTCGTGTTGCCTTTCACAGTCTCCAACTTTACAAAAAAGCAAACCTATGCTGAATCTTTTTAGGCTGCATTATTTAGTCTCTAAAAACCTCCAGGGTATCCATCAAAGTATTAATTACTCAATTAATCAAAGAGAGTCCTTTGAGTAATTCCTAAAAAAATATTGGAGATTGCAGTGCCTTGTTTCGTAGAGGCAATATTCTGGCAAGTCATTCTCTCTTTTCCTTCCTCCTCCTCTTCTGCTCCTCCTTTTTCTATGAGATTCCAGAAGTGAGAAAGTAGGAATGGTGACCTGGGGTATTAACAGGTTTATTCAGTGCTTCCTTCTGAGGAAGAATGTTCACTGGCTGATTGTTTTGACAGTGAAGATTGCTTTTGCCAAGCAGATTATAATGACAGATGTTTACATGTATTTATCTTAAATCAAATGAGCTAAATATGATGCTTGACAGTATTGATGAAAATACATTTTTAGCGCATTTAGTGGATATAACATTCCAGAAAAATATACCCTTTGCCATATAAGCTTATGGAAAATTTGTCAGTGGTTAACTTTTAAATGTTTTAGAGATTATATAGATTTTCAAAGTTACTTTAGTAAAAAAAGAAGTTTGAAATTATTGTGCTAGATAATGTGACCAATATAAAATTGTCCAAAACATCTCAATATAAAATACACTTGAATAGAGGAAAACTAAGAAGAGAGATCATCTTTCAGATAGAATGATCAAGTACTTTGACTTGCTTCATTTCCAGACTAGCAGGACAGTTCTTTACCCTAAGGATTTGTGCAGGAATGTTATCTCTTTATCCAAATCCATATTATCTTAACTTGTAGCTCATATAGAAGTGAATAAGCCTAATAAGAACAAAATCTGGAAAGGGTGGCGTTTGAATAGTTTTTCACTCTATTCAGTCAAGCGTTTGATGTCTCAAGTAGAAAAGTTGGATTCACTTTACATAATTTTGTAAAATAAAAAAATAACTACATTTATTGTATGTTTCTCTTGTGTTGGACACAGGTTTAAGCACTTAGCCCATTTAATTCTCATAATAGTTAAATCTCTTTTGGTAAGTGCTATGTATGTCTCTGTTTCACACAGAGTGAAAGTGAGGCCCAGAGGAAGAGTAAAGTATTTTAGCTTATCCACAGTTGTGAGAGCAGAAACCAAAATATTAATACAAACCCAGAAAATATGGCTTCAGAATTTTTAACCCACATATTTATTATATAGGACAAAACCAGAATGCGATACTAGATGTTCAGAAAAAAGCTGAAAGAAAATTTTTTTGAGACAACCTTGACCCTCATTCTGTAATTATTCCTTTATATTGTTAAACATATTTATATATGGTATATGTTACATTCTATGAAATGTGTACATAGGGGTCCAATACCAGCATGTGGTTTTTCTATAAATGAAGCAAATAAGATCTCTTTTAGGTTCTTCTTCCAGTTTCTAGGGATGCTTTTTTTTATTTTAGGATATTCTTTCTCCATTCTTTCCAAGCTAAAATGTTTTTTTTAATTTGAAGTATTTATTATCAATCACAAAATGCTCTTAGATCCTACTTACATACTTGTTTAGTATTCAGTCTTGGACACGGAACCGTTAGCATAGAGAAGTCTGTAGGATGGTATAAATGTCTCTCTCTCTCTCTCTCTCTCTCTCTCTCTCTGTTAAATTCAGCTGCATTCCTTGCTAGTAGTTGCATGTTTTTTCCCTGTGGAATTAATATTTCCTGTGAACCATAGTGATTGGCGAGTCATTTAAAACGCTTCCTTATTACCTGACGATGGATCTGTCATTAGAATACTAACTTGGAATGCCGAGCCACTTCCAATTAAAC
>CAUYSK010016481.1:0-20628 GCA_963575035.1 Avahi laniger | reverse complement strand
GGGATATTGGCCTGTAGTTTTCTTTTTTTGTTGTGTCATTTCCCGGCTTTGGTATCAAGGTGATGTTGGCTTTGTAGAATGAGTTAGGAAGGATATCATCTTTCTCAATGTTGTGGAATAATTTCTGTAGTATAGGTATGGGTTCTTCTTTGTATGTTTGGTAAAACTCTGAAGTGTAGCCATCTGGTCTGAGACTTTTCCATTTTAAGAGGTTTTTAATTGCTGCTCCAATAGATGCAGACAAAGCATTTGACAAAGTCCAACACACCTTTATGATAAAGACTCTCATCAAAATAGGCATAGATGGCTCATTCCTTAAAATTATCAAGTCCATTTATGACACCCATGGCAATATCATACTAAATGGGGAATAATTGAAACCATTCCCACTTAGAACTGGAACAAGACAAGATTTCCCACTATCTCCACTTCTATTAAACATAGTGCTTGAAATTCTTGCTACAGCAATTAGACAAGAGAGGGATATTAAGGTTGTCCAAATCGGGGAAGATAAGATCAAACTCTCACTCTTTGCCGATGATATGATATTATATCTAGAAAACCCCAAGGACTCATCCAAGAGACTCCTAGAACTGATAAATGAATTCAGTAAAGTCTCGGGATACAAAATCAATACACACAAATCAGAGGCATTCATATACTCCAATAACATTCAAGCCAAAATTCAAATAAAAAACACAATACCTTTTACAATAGCCTCAAAGAAAATTAAATATCTAGGAATATATTTAATGAAAGATGTGAGAGACATATACAGGGAGAACTATGAAACACTAAGAAAAGAAATTGTAGAAGATGTAAACAGACGGAAAAATCTACCTTGCTCATGGATTGGTAGAATCAATACCATTAACATGTCTGTCCATACTACCTAAAGTGATCTACAGAATTAATGCAATCCCTACCAAAGTACCACCATCATTCTTTACAGATCTAGAAAAAATAATTCTATGCTTTGGATGGAACCAGAAAAGACCTCGTATAGCCAAAGCAATCTTAAGTAAAAAGAACAAACTGGGAGGTATCAATCTACCAGACTCCAAGCTGTACTACAAGGCTATAATAACTAAAACAGTGTGGTACTGGCACAAGAAGAGAGACATAGACCTTTGGAACAGGACTGAGAATCCAGAGATGAAACCATCCGCATATGGTAATCTAATCTTTGACAAAGCAGACAAAAATACACACTGGGGAAAAGAATTTCTTTTCAATAAATGGTGCTGGAAAACTGGATAGCTATATGCAGAAGAATGAAACTGGATCCCCACCTCTCACCTCTCACAAAAATCAATTCAAGATGTATAATAGATTTAAACCGAAGGCATGAAACCTTAAGAATTCTAGAAGAAGATGTTGGGAAGACCCTTTCAGACATCGGCCTACGCAAAGAATTTTTGAAGAAGACCCCCAAAGCAATCACCGCAGCAACAAAAATAAATAAATGGGATCTGATCAAATTAAAAAGCTTTTGCACAGCCAAGGAAACTATCATCAGAGCAAATAGACAGCCTACAGAATGGGAGAAAATATTTGCTCTCTACACATCCGATAAAGGGCTGATAACAAGAATCTATCTAGGCCGGGCGCGGTGGCTCATGCCTGTAATCCTAGCACTCTGGGAGGCCGAGGCGGGCGGATTGTTTGAGCTCAGGAGTTCGAGGCCAGCCTGAGCAAGAGCAAGATCCTGTCTCTACTAAAAAAAAAAAAGGAAATTATCTGGACAACTAAAAATATATAGAAAAAATTAGCTGGGCATGGTGGTGCATGCCTGTAGTCCCAGCTACTCGGGAGGCTGAGGCAGAAGGATCGTTTGAGTCCAGGAGTTTGAGGTTGCTGTGAGCTAGGCTAACGCCACGGCACTCACTTTAGCCAGGGCAACAGAGTGAGACTCCGTCTCAAAAAAAAAAAAAAAAAAGAAAAGAAAAAAATAAAAGAATCTATCTAGAACTTAAAAAAAAATCAACAAGAAAAAAATCAAACAACCCCATCAATAAATGTGCAAAGGAAATGAACAGAAACTTTTCAAAGGAAGACAGAATAATGGCCAGCAAACATATAAAGAAATACTCCACATCTCTTATCATTAGAGAAATGCAAATAAAACCACAATGAGATATCGCCCAACCCCAGTGAGATTGGCCTCTATCAAAAAATCACAAAACAACAAATGCTGACGAGGATGTGGAGAGACAGGAACACTCTTACACTGCTGGTGGGACTGCAAATTAGTGCAACCTCTGTGGAAAAGAATTTGGAGATACCTCAAAGAACTAAAAATAGAAATACCATTCGATCCAGCAATAGCACTATTAGGCATCTACCCAAAAGAGCAAAAGATATTCTATAATAAATTTGGGTGTACCTGAATGTTTATGGTAGCACAGTTCACTATTGCAAGGATGTGGAAACAACCCAAGTGCCCGTCAATTTATGAGTGGATTATTAAAATTTGGTATATGTATACAATGGAATATTACTCAATTATAAGAAACGACAGTGATGTAGCACCTCTTATATTTTCCTGGATTGAACTTGAGCACATTATCCGCAGTGAGGTATCACAAGATTGGAAGAATGGGCTCCACTTGTACTCGCCATCAAATTGGCAGTAGCTGATTAACACTATGGTCCTCAGATGGTAGTAATGTTCTTCAGGGATTAGAGGGATTTGGGGGGGGTAAACTCACAACTAAAGGACACGGTGAGCATTGTAGAGGGGAAGGGCATGCCTCTAACCCTCGCTTGGGTGAGGCAAAGACATAAAATGTAACCAAAATGTTTGTACCCTCATAATATCCTGAAATAAAAATAAAAAAGGAAAATAAAAGATCAAGTATTTTAGATTCCACATGAGTAATATCCTGTGGCATTTGTCTTTCAGTGCTTAGATTAATTCACTTAACATAATGTTCCAGGTTCATCCATGTTATCATAGATAAAAGGATTTCATTTTCTGTGTGGCTGCATAGTAGTCCCTTGCGTATGTATACTACATTTTCTTTATCTATTCATCCACTGATGGACAGTTTGGTTGGAGAAAATTTTAAAAATTGCACTGGCTAATATGTTAAACTCATCATCAAAAATCTCAAATGATTCTATAACCTATTTGAAGTGTAAAAATATCTTAAAGGAGTGCTCAACGTTGCCAAACAATCCTTGCATAATTTCCTAGTAAAATTACTTGCTCTCCAAGAAGAGTATTTTTCATACCATCTCCTCTCCCCTCAAACTGCCAACACCTCCTCTCACTTCCCACTTTCAACTGATGACCTTCCTTCCACCTTCAAAAAGCATATGGAAGCAATCAAAAGATAATCTCCACAAACTTATGCTCTATATCCAACCACTTACCTGCATCTATGCCTATATATTCTGCCTTCATTAGTTATAATTTTTGAAATATCTGTGCACCTAATCAAGGCCAATACTTCCATTTATGAATTAGATTTCATCTCTTCTCTCCTACTCAGGGACTACAGTCCTTAGGTTGTTCCATCCCTCTCTTTCGCATCATCAAATTTTCCCACCCTACTGGATCATTCTCATCAGGAAACATGTTGCAATATCTCCCATCTTAAAACTATATTCCAGGAGTGATGTTAGTAAGATAGCAAAATAGAAAACCCAAGACCCTCCTTCCCTCATGGAGACAAGGATTTAAGAATTTATGGAACAATTGCATTTATGAGAAATCCAGAAACCAGTTAAGAGGTTCCCATACCCCAGGTGAGCACAAAGCCAACCTCACCAAAACCCAGTAGGACAACTAATGGCATTCATTCACCTGAGCCCCTCGCACCTGACTTGGTGCAGGGCAACAGAAAGGAAACTCCCAACTCCTGACTTCTCCCTGGTGATGAAAAGGAGTGGGATATCCAACATTCTAACATTTTAGGGTGCTCACCGAAGAGACTGGTTTCTGTCTTACCTGAATCTAAGCACTGTCAGCAATAAGGTAACCAGTTGGGGGCCCTTTGAGGACAAATGCAATCAACATGGTTTCGTCTAGCACCAGAGTCTACAGATCACAGGCTGACACTATGTGGAGCTCTAGTACTTCAACTTACTACAGTGCCAGGGAGGTGGCAGTATCATAGACAGACTTCAAGGGGAGCTTCTAAGGTCAGGGATTGATCTTTGGGGACATGGGGAAAGGCCAGATCCTGTACCCTCAGGACTCAATCATGTTGCTTGGAGAATAGAGGGGAGATTTTTGAGCTAATCTTGGGAGGCTAGGGAGCCCACATGGCCAGAACAAAAAGAGAATGCAGTGTGGGTCCCAGGCATAGCACACTCACAGAGCATGCCTCACCCCACAGGAAGGCCACTCTCTCAGCCCATGCCAGGATCCTGTACAAGGAAGCTCCCAGCCCACAGTGGCATCATGGGGAAGTGCAGCTAGTTTGAGCTCTTGCCTGCCAGGACACACTAGAGGGACACTATGGAGCAGGGGAGGGAAGAGAAGAGTGAAATGTACTCCTGACAGACATATTGTGGATCTCAGATGGCCCCCACCTCCATAAGCAGTCTTTCTGGCTGGGTGATGCCACTGCAGCCCCTCCATGGTGGATTTTCCCAGAATTCTGGGAGCAGACATATTTTTTGGGGGGGGGGGACAGAGTCTTATTCTTTTGCCCGGGCTAGAGTGCCATGGCATCAGCCTAGCTCACAGCAACCTCAAACTCCTGGGCTCAAGCAATCCTTCTGCCTCAGCCTGCCGAGTAGCTGGGACTATAGGCATGCATCACCATGCCCGGCTAATTTTCTCTATATATTTTTAGTTGTCCCCGATTAATTTCTTTGTATTTTTAGTAGAGATGGGTTCTCGCTCTTGTTGGAGCAGACTTTTGATACTTGCCAAAATAGCTACCTTACCAGCTTTTGTGGAGCCTGAGGGCAAGATAACCCAACTCAGGCATGCCCATCCTCACTCCCCAACCTGCCTCTGCTGTGGTGAAGAATAAGGACTCACCTGGATGTTCCAGGGCCCCACCCAACATCTGGGGCATTAAAGTGCTTCTCCTGAGGAGCTACAGTGGGCCAAAGATCCCAAAAACAACACTGAAGCTTGTTCCTTCTGGCAAGCATAACCTACTGAGAGGGAGGTCAACTTTTAAAGTCCTTTACAGCATTCGCTGACTCAATCACATAGGGTGTGGTTGATTCTTACCCACAAGAATCACCTACAATATCACAGATTAAACTGGGCATGCCAATCCAACTCACACTGTTAAGAAGACCACAGGGCTGGGGAAAGGGAAAGGATTTCAAAGACCTTAATCTTCCCTCGTCAATGAGAGACAGAAAATCTTCCCATGCAAATAGCTCACCACTGCTATAACCTAAAAACAACTGAGAAAACCACCACACTAAGGATATCTATAACCATGGCATTCATCCAGAAACTAGACCCCTATCAAAGAAGCCACAAAGTCAAAAGTTCTTACCCAACATATGCCACAACACACCCACAAGAGTGAGGGAGGAAGGAAAAAAAGCCCTGCCTAAACAAAAGATAATCTAAAAATAAGAAGTGACAGGTTCCCCAGGTGAGAAGGAATCAATAAAAGAACTCCAGAACTATGAAAAATCAGAGTGAAAGGATACACCCAAATGGAAACACCAGCTCTCTAGCAATGGATACCAACAAAAATGAAAATATTGAAATGACAGATAAATAATTCCAAATATGGATTGTAAGCAAGTTTAATGAAATCCAAAATAAAATGGAAAACAAACTCAAACAAACCAGAAAAATGATTCAGAAAATGAATGAAAAATTCACTACAGAGATCAATACATTAAAAAAACAAAACCAAACAGAACCTCTGGAAATGAAAAATTCATTTAAGGAAATAGAAAACACAGTGAAAAGTTTTAAGAATAGACCATACAGAAGAAAGAATCTCAGATCTTAAGGATAACTTTTTCAAATTAACTCAGTCAATCAGAAATAAAGAAGAGAGAATTAAGAGGAATGAATAAAGCTTACAAGAAATATGGCATTATTTAAAACAGCCAAATAAAAGAATGATAGGCATCCCTGAGAGTGAAGAAGGAAATGCACAAGGGCTGGAAACCCTATTTGAGAGAATAATTGAGGAAAACTTTTCTGTTTTTGCTAGAGATTTAGACATCCAGGTACATGAAGCTCAATGAACACCTGGTAGATTCATTGCACAGAGACAATCACCAAGACACAAAGTCATCAGACTGGCCAAAGTCAACATGAAGGAGGAACTCCTGCAAGCTGGGAAGCAACAACATCAAGTAACTTACAAAAGAAAAACCATTGGGCTAACTGAAGATTTCGCAACTGAGACTTTAGAAGCCAGAAGGGAGTGTGGCCCCATCTTTAGTCTTCTTAAACAGAACAACTGCCAGCCTAGAATTTTGTATCCTGTGAAACTAATTTTCATATCTGAAGGATAAATAAAGACTTATCCTGAGAAGCAAACACTGAGGAAATTTGTCAAGACCACACCTGCCCTGCAGGACTATATTATACATGGATCAGCACAAGAGTCACCCATCAGTGTAAAGCCACCCAAAAGCTAAAGCTCATAGCTCATATAAAACAATAGCACAAGAAGTAAAACAAAGCAATAATGTAGTACCCAACAGGATGAACAGAACTGCATCCTACATATCAATTCTATCAATCAAAGTGAATGGTCTGAATGCACCACTCAAGAGACATAGGCTGGCTGAATGGATGAAAAACTACAACCCAGGTATCTTGTGTCTCCAGGAAACACATCTAACCCATGTGGACTCATACAGACTCAAGTTGAAAGGATGGAAAAAAATACTCCATGCAAATGGAAATCACAAGAAATTGGGTGCAGCCATTCTCATATCAGATAAAATTGATTTTAAATCAACAATAGTAAAGAAATACAAAGATGGTCATTATAAAATGGTAAAGTAGCAATTCAACAAGAAGACACAACAATCCTAAATATTTGTGCACCTAATACAGGAGCATCCAGATTCATAAAGCAAACCCTTCTAGATAGATGTAAGCCAAGAGATAAACAGCAGCATCATAATTGCCAGGGACTTCAACAGCCCACTGATAGATCTGGGCAGATCATCCAAACAGAAAATAAATAAAGAAATACTGGACTTAAAGGAGACTCTAGAACAAATGGGTCTAACAGACTTTTACAGGACATTTTACCCCAAAACTACTCGATATACATTCTTCTCATCAGCATATGGAACATTCTCCAAGGTTAATGATATCTTAGGCCACAAAAGATGTCTCAACATATTAAAAAATAGAAATCATACCATGTGTCTTCTCAGACCACAGTGGAATAAAACTAGAAATCAACTCCAATAGCAACACTGAATTCTACATAAAGTCATGGAAATTAAACCTGTTGCTGAATGATTATTAGGTCACTAATGAAATTAAGATGGAAATCAAAAAATTCCCTAAACTGAATGATAAAGGGGACACAAGCTATCAAAATCCATGGGATTCAGCAAAAACAGTCCTAAGGGGAAAGTTGATATTCTTAAATGCCTACATCAAAAAACAAAACAAAACAAAATATAAATATCACAAGTTAACAATCTAATGACACTTCTCAAGGAACTAGATAAGGAAGAGCAAACCAATCTGACAATTAGCAGAAGAAAAGAAATAACTAAGGTCAGAGCAGAACTAAATGAAATTGGAAACAAGAAAATAATACACATCAACAAAACAAAAATTTGGTTCTTTGAAAAGATAAACAACATTGATAGACCTCTTGCTAAACTAAGCAGAACAGAAGAGAAAGGACCCAAATAAGCTCAATCAGAAATGGAAAAGAAGATATTACAACTGATACCACAGAAATACAAAATATCATCTGTGAATACTATGAAAATATCTATGCACATAAAATCAAAAATGTTGAGGAAATGTACAAATTTCTGGAAATTCATGACATCCCAAGACTCAATCAGGAAGAAACAGAACTTTTGAACAGATGAATAGCAAGCAATGAGATGGAATTTTTTTTTCCATCCTTTCACCTTGAGTCTGCATGTATAATGCAGTTCTGAGTATTTTCTGCAGAGCAGGTCTGAACTGAACAAATTTCCTCACTGTTTTCTTCCCTGGAAAAGCCTTTATTTCTCCTTCCTTCATGAAACTTAGTTTTTCAGGATACAAAATTCTAGGCTGGAAGTTGTTCTGTTTAAGAAGACTGACGATGTGGCCACACTCCCTTCTGGCTTGTAAAGTCTCACTTGAGAAGTCTGTAGTTAGCCTGATGGGTTTTCCTTTGTAAGTTACTTGATGTTTTCACCTCCCAGCTTGCAGGAGTTCCTCCTTCATGTTGACTTTGGCCAGTTTGATGGCTTTGTTTCTTGGAGATTGCCTATTTTCAACGAATCTTCCAGGTGTTCGTTGAGCTTCTTGTACCTGGATGTCTAAATCTCTAGCAAAAACAGGGAAGTTTTCCTCAATTCTTCCCTCAGATAGGGTTTCCAGCCCTTGTGCATTTTCTTCTTCACTCTCAGGGATGTCTATGATTCTTATAGTAGGCCATATTACATAATGCCATATTTCTTGTAAGCTTTATTCATTCCTCTTAATTCTCTCTTCTTTATTTTTGACTGAATTAATTCAAAAGAGTTGTCTTCATGGTCTGAGATTCTTTCTTCTGCCTGGTGTAGTCTATTCTTAAAACTTTCCACTGTGTTTTGTATTTCCTTAAATGAATTTTTCATTTCCAGAAGTTCCAATTTTTTTTTAATATGTTGATCTCTTTAGTGAATTTTTCATTCATTTCCTGAATTGTTTTCAGGTTTGTTTGAGTTGGTTTTACATTTTCTCTTGGATTTCATTGAGCTTCCTTACAATCCATATTTGGAATTATTTATCTGTCATTTCAATATTTTCATTTTTGTTGGTGTCCATTGCTAGAGAGTTGGTGTTCCCTTTGGGGGAGTGTTCTTTTGCTCTGATTTTTCATAATTCTGGAGTTCTTTTGCTGAATCCTGTTCATCTGGAGCAGGTGTTGCTTATTTTTGGATTATCTTATATTTAGATGGGGCTTCTCTCCTCCCTCATTCGAGTATGTTTTTAGCATATGTTGGGTAAGAACCTTTGGCTTTGCTTGTGGGTGTTTTGATGGGGCTCTAGTCTGGATGGATGCCTTGGTTATAGATAACCTTAATGTGGTGGTTTTCTCAGTTGCTAGTTGTTTGTGGGCTGTAGCTGTGGTGAGCTGTGTGTGTGGGCAGATTCCCTGTCTTTCTGTGGTGGGGGAGGATGGAGGCCTTTTGAATCTTTTCTATTTCTCCAGCCCTATGGTCTACTTAACAGTGTGAGTTGTACTGACATGCCCAGTTTAGTCTCTGAGACAGTAGGTGGTGCTTGTGGGTGAGAATTAACCATACCCTGTATGATTGAGTCAATAGATACTGTAAAGTGCTGTGTAGATTGACCTCCATGTCAGTAGGTGGTACTTGCTAAAAGGCACAAGCTGCAGTGTTGTTTTTGGGACCTGTGACCAGTGTATTCCCTCAGGAGTGTTCTAGGTGGTGGGTGGGGCCCTGGAACTTCAGGATGAGTCCCTATTCTCTGCCACAGCAGAGGTAGGTGGGGGAGTGAGGCTAGGTGGGGCTGGGTTGGGCCACTCTGCCTTCAGGCTCCACAAAAGCCAGCAATGAAGCTATTTTGACAGGGGTCACAGGTCAGTTTCCAGCTTCTGGGAAACCCTGCTAGGGAGGGTCTGAAGTGGGCCCACCCAACCTGAAAGCCTGCTTGTAGATTCGGGGCCACGTGAGATTCACAATCTGACTGTCAAGAGCGGGTTTGACTCTTCTCCTCACTCCTCTGCTCTGTGTTATCCTTTCAATGTCTGCTAGCAGGCAAGAGTTCAAATTAGCTGAGTTCCTCCATGATTAAACTGCAGGCTAAATATCTTCCCTGCCCAGGATCCTGGCCTGGGCAGAGAGCTCGGCCTTCCTGTGGGGGAAGGGATGCTCCATGAGTATGCCACATCTGGGACCCACACTGCACTCTCTTCTCAGTTCTGCCCATGAAGGCTCCCTCACCTTCTGAGATTAGTTCATAAATCTCCATTCCATGCTACTGAGAAATACAATCAAGTCCTGGGGGTACGGGATCTGGCCTGCAGGCCTGCCCCTGGGTCCTCAAAGATAAATCCCTGACCATGGCAGGGAGAAGTGTGCTGGTCCGAAGTTGCCTATGGGGTACTCCAAACAGATTTGATGTCCCTGCTTCAGGGTGAGCCCAGCTTTGATGGAGCCGCTGTTCATGCAGCACCAGTGAGTGCCAGTGAGCAAGGAGCTCACAGTCTGAGCAATCTCTTAGTCTGCAGGACTATAATAGAAAACTGTTTGAGTCCCACTCTCTGTAGAAGCCTTGGTGTGGTGGCTCAATTATCTCTCTTCGCAGCCATGGGTGGGGGAGTGGAGTGGGATGAAAAGAGTCTTGGAGGGAGGAAAGCTAGCACTCTGGTCATTTCTGTCCATATCTCTGCCGGGCAGCCTGCCTGGAATGTACTTGCTTCGGGACCCACTGGATCCCTGTGTCTCCACAGCCTGAGCCAAAGTTGGGAAATGTTTGCATGGGAACGAGCAAGCCAAAAACTGAGAGCCTGAAGTTCTCTTGGAGGACAAAAGCTCACAGTGGGTAGAGAAGCAATATGGTGCCTGCCATCTCAGTTCAGGTCTGTGGTGACTGGAAGTGTCCCAGGGGGCTGGAAGCCTGGTCGTTTGTCCACAAGAAGCTTCCAGTTTTCTTGCGGCAGCAGCTTTTGGGCTTGTGGGAGCAGAAAGTCACTCCAGCAGTTCAGAAGCCTGCTGTCAGAGACGTGAGGGTGGGAGAAACAAACCGATCCATCTACCCTTTCTGCTGGACTCCAAGCCTCTGGGGCATTGATCTCTGCCAATATCATGCTCCTTGTTCTGCTCTGCAACTTCTTCCCATGGAGTCCCCCACAACTTCTGGCACCCTTCCTTCAGAATTACCCTGATCTATGCTTATCTGTTTTTTTCTCTTTCATCTAAAACCTTTCCTTCCTACCGAGACACTTTGACAGCTGGTGTCTCTAGTCAGCCATCTTCCAGGGTCTCCCAGTTGGGGTAATTTCTACTGATCTATTTTTACATTCACCAATTATATCCTTGGATATGTCAATGATACTGATGAGCCCATCAAAACCATTCATTTCTGGTACTGTGATTTTGATTTTCAGAATTTCCATTTGATTATTTCTTATATTTTCCATCTTTCTGCTGACATTATCAAATTGGTCTTTTGTCTACCTTTTCCATTAGATTCATTAACATATTAATAATAGTTATTTTAAATTTCATGCCTATTTCTTTTTAATAGTTTTAATTGACAAATAATAATTATTTATATTTATGGGATATAATGTAACATTTTGATGTATGTATGCACTGTGGTATAATTAAGCCAGTGAATTATTAAAATATCCATCACCTTACATACTTTTTTGTGGTGAGAACATTTGAAATCTACTCTCTTAGCATTTTTGAAATATACAATATATTATTGTTAACTGTAGTCACCATGTTGAAAACTAGATCTCTTGCACTTATTCCTCTGGTCTAACTAAAACTTGTATTATTTGATCAACACCTCTCCATGCCCTAGTCCCTAGACTTCGGTAACCACCATTCTACTTTATACTACGAGTTTGGTTTTATTTCAGATTCCACATGTAAGTGAGATCATGTAATATTTGTCTTTTTGTGCCCAGCTTATTTCACTTAACATAATGTCTTCCGGGTTCATCCATGTTGTCTAAAAGGACAGGATTTCCTTCTTTTTAAAAGCTGAATGGTATTCCACTCTGTATATATACCACATTTTATTTATTCATTCATGCATTGATGAGAACTGATATAGTTTGGATGTCTGTCCCCTCCAAATCTCATGTTGAAATTTGATCCCCAATATTGGAAGTTAGAAGTGTTTGGGTCATTGGAACAGATCCCTCATAAATGGCTTGGTGACCTCCCTGAGGTGATGAGTGAGTTCTTACTCTATTAGTTCTTGTGAGAGCTGAGTGTTTAAAACAGACTGGATCCTCCTCTTCTCTCTCTTTGGATATAACCCACTGGCTCCCCCTTCACCTTCTGCTTTAATTGGAAGCTCCCCGAAGCCCTCACCAGAAGCAGATGCTGGTGCCATGCTTCTTGTACAGCTTGTAGAACCATGAGCCAAATAAACCTCTTTCTTTCTAAATTATCTAGCCTCAGGTATTCCTTTAAGCAATGCAAAATGGACTAAGACAGTCACTTAAGCGGATTTCATATCTTGGCTATTATGAATAATGCTTTAATAAACATGGGAGTAAAGGTATCTCTTCAATTACTGATTTCATCTTCAGATATATATATATGTGTGTGTGTATATATAGATATGTGTGTGTATATATATATACACACACACACACACACACACACACACACACACACACACACACCCTCCAGTGGTGGGATTTCTGGATCATATGGTAGTTTTATTTTTAATTTTTTGAGAAACCTCCATACTGTTTTCTATAATGCCTCTACTAATTTCCATTTTCACTGACAGTGTACAAAGGTTCCTCCTTCTCTACATTCTTGCCAACACTTGCTATCTTTTGCCTTTTTGATAATAATTTCCCTGATGATTAGTGATGTTGAGCATTTTTAATATACCTGTTGGCCATTTATATGTCTTCTTTTGAGAAATGTCTGTTCATATCCTTTGCCCATCTTTTAAACATGTTGGTTTCTTGCTATTGCATTGAGTTACTTATATATATTGGGTATTAACCCCTTATCAGACATATGGTTTATAAATATTTTTTTCCCAATATGTGGGTTGTCTCTTCATTCTGTTTTTTCCTTTGCTGTGCAGAAGCTTTTTAGTTTGATGCACTCCCATTTGTCTATTTTTGCATTTGTGGTCTATGTTTTTGGGGTTATACATAAAAAATCATTGTCCAGACCAATGTCATGTAGCTTTCCCCCAAGATTTCTTCAAGAGTTTTACAGTTTCTTGTTTTAGATTAAGCCTTTATTCCATTTTGAGTTGATTTTTGTACATGGTGTGAGATAAGAGTCCAGTTTCATTCTTCTGTATGTGTATATCCATTTGTCCCAACATTATTTATTGAAGAGACTCCTTTCCCCATTGTGTGTCCATAATTGACAAACATTTTGACCTTTGTCAAAAATCAATTCCCCATAAATGCATGATTTATTTTTGGGCTTGTCATTCTCTTCCATTGGTTGATGTGTCTGTGTGTATTCTAGTACCATGCTTTTTTGATTACTATAGCTTTGTAATGTATTTTGAAATCAGGTAGCATGATGCCTCCAGCTTTGTTCTTTTTGCTCAAAATTGCTTTGGCTATCAGGATCTTAAGTTGAAAGCTTTCTATCTAAGATTGGAATAAGATAAGAAAGCCCAGTTTTGTCATTTCTATTCAACATAGTATTGAAGTCCTAGCCAGAGGGATTAGGCAAGAGAAAGAAATAAAAGACATCCAAATAGAAAAGGAAGAGATGAATTGTCTCTGTTTGCTGATGACATGACCTCATATCTCGAAAACCCTAAAGATATTACCAAAAAACTGATAGATTTAATAAACAAATTCAGTAAACTCAATACACACACAAAAAAAATCAGTAGCATTTCTATATACTAATAATGAGCTATTTGAAAAGGAAATCAAGAAAAAATTCCATTTACAATAGCTGCAATAAAAATACTTAGGAATAAATTTAATCAAAGAGGTGAAAAATCTCTACATGCAAAACTATAAAACATTGAGGAAAGAAATTGAAGAAAATACAAATAAATGGAAAGATATTTCATGTTCATGGATTGGCAGAACTAATATTGTTAAAATTTCCATACTACTCAAAGTGATCTATAGATGCAATGCATTTCTCATAGAAATAGAAAAAAACAATCCTAAAATTCTGACTGATAATTTCAACACCTGTGTCACATGTAAGTCTAGTCCTGATCTTGTTTTGTCTCTTTCAATTATGTTATTTCATGCTCTAACATGTTTTGTAATTTTGTTATTGTTGAAAAGACATACATGTTGTGTAGAGCGGTAGTTATTGAGGTAAAATAGGACTTTACCATGAGTATTTTTATTAATCTGGCCAGGAGTTAGGCTGTGTTTGATGTTTGTTGTCTCTATGGGTACCAGAGGCTTTAAATCCCTCTAGTGATTATCTTTTTGTCTCCCCTTTTAGCTTTGGTTTTTCCCTTTGGGCTATACCTCAGAGACCCTGTCTCTTGCAGCTCTCCCAGGTATAATCCACTGTTATCTTAACTGGAGGCTTATTAGCTTGCTGTAGTGTGTGGGGAAGGAGGGCATTCTATAATCTTCTGATTAAGTCTCAGTCCACAGAGTGCACAGCAGACCTGTGTCTTGGGAGTGTGGCCTTCACAATTACTTTTGTATCTTTTCCAGGGTGTGGTCGATTAAAATGTACTCCCCCAAAAGATATGTTGAGGTCCTAACCACTGGTACCTGTGAAAGTAACCTTATTTGGAGAGTCTGCAGATATAATCAATTTAAAATGAGTTCACAATGGAGTAGGGTGGGCCCTGAATCCAATGAATGATATCCTTGTAAGAGAGAGATTTGAAGACACAGAAATTTGAAGACACAGTGAAGAAGGCCATGTGAAGATGGAGGCAGAGATTGGAGTGATTCTTTCACAAGCAAAGTAATGTCAAGGGTTTCAGGCAACCATGAGAAACTAGAAGAGGCAAGGGAAGATTATCTCCTAGAGTCTTCGGAGGGAGTGTGGCCCTGCGAAAACCTGGATCTCAGACATCTAGCCTCCAGAACTATCAAAGAATAAATTTATGTTGTTTTAAGCCATCTAGTTTGTGTAATTTGTTATGGCAGCCCTAGAAAACTCATACACAGGGGTAAAGCTTCTCCTCCTTTAGCCATCTAATACTTTCTATGATTGTAATATTCTTAGTCTATGTCTTTAAAACCCTTTTCCTTGAATATTGAGTCTTTATTTCTCTTTTTCCTTAGGTAAGGCAGGGAGATGAGTGAGTTGGGCTGGAGCAGGACAGACTTGCCTTCTCCTAGTTGGGATTGGATTTCACGGGTGCCCTCCCTATATTTTGTCTTTCTTCCAACTTATAGAATAATCTAGGAAATAAATGGCTAGAGGTCCTCTCAACTCCACAAAAAGTATTTTCAGATGATACAAAACATATTTGTTATTGCATAACA
The DNA here is from genome assembly GCA_963575035.1 of Avahi laniger. NCBI lineage: Eukaryota > Metazoa > Chordata > Mammalia > Primates > Indriidae > Avahi > Avahi laniger. Next base: position 5,332 of record CAUYSK010016481.1, on the reverse strand, counting down.
ATGTGAATATACTTAACACTACTAAATTGTATACTTAAAATGGTTAAGATGGTAAGTTTTGTGTTTTCTTAACACAATTTTATCATTCTTAATACAATTTTTTATACAATTTTTAAAGGGGGGAGGGGGTCGGAGGGGGGAGGGGATGGGTATATGCATACACAAAGAGTGCAATGCGCACCACCCAAAGGATGGACATATTTGAAACTCGGACTTGGGGGGGGGTGCGGCAAGGGCAACATATGTAACCTAAACATCTGTACCCCCATAATATGCTGAAATAAAAAATAAAATTAAAAAAAAGTATCTGTCCCCACACATCTCTTACCAAAATGATCTTCATGTTGCTGCCAAGCACAATTCTGGGCCTTGGAGGTTGTATGGTGCCAATGGATGGCTAAAGGAAATAATCTTTTGAAGTTAGGCTGTTGAACAGCCGAACATAGGACTCCTCCCTTCAGCAAATCCTGAAGCTTGCTTTGTAGGTAGGACAACCTGTGACACCACATCCTAGAAGACTGGACAATGACAAAAGAAAGTTAGCAACAATATAAAACAACTTTTATGAGGCTATATGAATACTATAGATATAACTATGTAAAATAATAGATTTAATGATCTCAACTGCAGAGGATTAAACAAAGGAGAAATTCTGTAAAGCTAAGCATACGTGGTCTATAACCATTACTTCCATTTTCTCAGCAGCCACTCTTATTTTATGCATTGCAATCCTGCTTCTGCCCCACTACCTAACTGTGTAGTTCTTTAAAAAATTCAATAATCTTAACCTTGCAAACACATGCACTCATACATTGCATAATGACGTTTCAATCATAAGATTATAATAGACCTGAAAAATTTCTAACACCTACTGACATTGTAGTGCTGTAACACAACACAATACCTTTTGTATGTTTAGATGTGTTTACATACACAAATACTTAGCACTATATTATAATTGTCTACCGTATTCAGCACAGTCACCTGCTGTAAAGGTTTGTAGCCTGGAAGTAGTAGGATGTACCATGTAGCCTAGGAGTGTAGTGGGCTATACCATCTAGGTTTGTGTAAGTACACTCTGTGATAGTAACACAGTGATGAAATCACCTAACAATGCATTTCTCAGAAAGTATTCCTTGTCATTAAGCAATTCATGACTCTACAAGGATCACTTTTCAAGTATCATCCTTCTGGGCCTTTCTGCTGGATCATCCTTATCCTGACTGCTTGAAACTTGCTTCTAAGACTGAATATGTGTGACTATGGACAAGCTACTTAAATCCTCATTAATTGCATTTCCTTTTTTGGAAAAGGAGGATGATATTTATCTCATGGGTTTACTATGAGGACTAAACTACTTAGAACTGAATCTGTCCCATAGTAAGCCCTATATATGTGTCAGCTGCTACTGTTACACTATAATTATTACGGCTATTGTTAGGAATAAACTGTATCTGTTGGAGAAAGTGCCTTGATAAGTCTGCTTGGAATTGGTGACTCTGAGTGCCATGGTTTTAGAAAAATTAATAGAACAACTCCATCTACATAAGATCATAAAAGGCATTAATTTGTCTTGTGGGAAAGGAGGGAGAAAGCCATGTAACTGCAGATAGGCTGTGTGGTTCTTGATGTGAACCTTCTCAATTACCCCCCAAATATGCAGTAAAGTAACTAAATCCACAAAATAATTATTTTGAGGAAACTTGTGTGTGTGTGTGTTTGTGCACACACACATGTGTATGTATGTGAGGTATAAGCTGATAAAAGGACTGAATTCATGTTGATGTGGGATGAAACTAATCACATACACAAATGCCATAGCTGGAGACATAACAAAATTTATTAATGACTTGGGAGCATTCTGAAATAACAGGCTATGAAATTGAGGGCTAAAGTCATATTTATTGAGATTTTGCGGCTGAGGGCAAGGAGGAGAACATAGAAAGGTCTCTGCTGATACCTGGGTTACATTTATTTCTTCACTGTCTCTTGTTTTCCAACCTCTTATCTACAGGTACTGTCTAAGGGGCCGACAATCTACAGCCCACAAACTAAGAATGAATTTTATATTTTTAAAAGATTGTAAGGAAAAACAAAGAAGAGTATGACACCAAAGCCTACAATATTTTCTATCTGGCCCTTCAAAGAAAAAATTTTCCAATCCCTGGTCTAATACTCAATTCTCAATCAAAGTACTCTTCTCCCACTGCATTGAATACCCCCAAAATCTACTCTTAAGCAAATATATTCATTCATTTCTTCATTATTTTACCCAGTAAATATTACTAAGCATGTGTGGAATAGATACTTTCTTAAGTACTGAGAATACAAACACAAACAACTCAGCAATTCCAGCTACCATTCAAGAGGCTCACAATCTAGTGGAGAAGAAACGCAAGTATAGGGTGATAACTACTACTACTTACAATAGTTTTAAGCACAGAGTACAGTGAAAAAGTGCAAAGAAGAAAGTAGTTAATTACGCCTGGGAAAACTGGCAGAACTCTGCATGATTTGGGTTCTTTGAAGAAGTGTTTCATTATTTTGTATATACTTTAAAAACAAAACTTTCTCATTGTAAAAAAAAAGGAGAGGGGAATTAAAAATAACCTATGCAAGCAAAAAATGTATAAAATAAAAAGTGAAAGCATCCTTCTCTCATTATTTGCCATTCCCATTCTGTCAAGGAAACTGTTGACAAGGTTTGGCACATACAATTGAAATCTCCATTACTGTCATACACACATATAAAAATACATATGTTTTAGTATTCAAACCATAGAGAAGAGTAGAAAACAGAAAGAAAGTCTCTCCTTCCCCACTTCCTCTTATCTTACTATTCAAATGTTACCAGTTTTAATTTTTAAAAATTAAAATTTAGAAGTTTTTAAAAATCCAAGCAATTTACAAACCGGGAGTAGGTATTTGAAATTCATACCACTGACAAAATATTAGTATCAAGAATATTTAAAGGCATCCTACAAATCGACAGGAAAAGCAAGCAATGTGTGAGCAAACAAGATGAACAGACATTTCTAAGAAGAGAAAACACATATAGTCAATAAATTTATGATGACATGTTCAACATCATTAATGATTAGGGAAATTTAATGAAATTTAATCAAACCACAATGAGATATCATTTTATACCCACTTGATAGGCAAAAATTAAAAAGTCTGATAATACCAAGTGTAAAGGTCTTACAATCTTTCATTAAATTCATTCCCAAGTAATTGAGTGTTGATGCTATTATAAGCAATATTTTTAAATTTCAAATTGCAAATGTTTGTTACTAGTGTACACAAATACAATTAATTTTTGTAGTTTGATCTTGAATCCTGCAACCTTACTAAAATCACTTATTATTCCCAGTAACTGTTTTGGAGATTTCTTAGGATTTTCTACATAAGGGATGTCATCTATGAATAAAGAAAATTCTATATCTTCCTTTTCAAACTTTGTACCTTTTTTTTTCCCTTATTGCACTAGTTAGGACCTCAAGTACAATACAAAATAAGAGGGGTAAGCGTGAACATCCTTGCCTTATTCATGATCTTAGGAGGAAACATTCAATATGTAGTGATTATGTATGATGTTAGTCATGGTTTTGTTTTTGTTGTTATCAATGGCCTTTGTCAGGTTGGAAAAGTTCCCTTTGATTTTTAGTTTTATGAGAGTATTTATCAGGAAAAAGTATTGAATTTTATAAAATACACTTTCTGCATTTATTGGGATTACTGTATGGTTTTCTGCTTTATTCTATAAGAATAATGTAGTTGATTCATTATCCTATATTAAACCAATCTTGGCTTTCTAGGATAAACCCCACTTGATCGTGATATATCATTCTTTTTATGTATTGCTGGATTCAAAATGCTGCAATTGTTATAGTATTTTTCATCTAGATACATGAAGAATACACATTCTGTATTTTTTTGTGTGTGATGTATTTATCAGACATTTTATCAGATTTAAGCTGGTTTCACAAGTTAGTAATTGTTACCTCTATCTCTACCTCTATTCTTCGAAAAAACGTATGCAAGATTGATATCTCTTCCTTCAATGCTTAGTAGAAGTCACTGAAAATTTAGGTATGTCTGATGTTTTCTTTGTGGGTGGTATCTTTCCTTCTGGAACTCCAAATCTCTGCTTGAACTTTTGTCTGAATCTCATATTTCTCTTATATCATGTTTCTCTTATACTCTGTTATCATCTTTCATTTTATTTTTTTCTGTTCTGCAACTTTGATGTTTTCTATTTACTGGTCCCTTTCAATCTCTAGTTTGCAGTTAAGGTGATCCCAAAAGTTTTTCATTTCATATATTTCACTTTTCAGTTTAAGTATTTTCATTTGGTTCTTATTTAGAAATTACATTTGTCTTCTGAAATTTCCCATTTGTTCATCCATCCTATTCATTTTTTTCCTGTACATTCTCTAACATATTTACAATAACTGTTTTCATGTCCTTGTCTGAAAATGCCAATATCTGTGTCATCTGTGAGTCTACACTTACTGACTATTTTCCCCCTCCTGACTATGGCTCCCATTTACCCATTTTGTTATATATCTAGTATTTTTTTGAATGTTGGATATTGTGGGTGGTGTTTTGAAGGTTGTTTCTAAATACACTTTATCAGAAGCTACTTTTTATTGCTTGTTTTTTTCTCTCATAAATGGATATTAAACTTTATGTTTTTTTTGCATTTATTGTGATGATCATATGATTTTTATCCATTATCTTGTTCTGTAGTGAATTACCTTCATTTATTTTCAAAATTTAAAACAATTTTGCCTTTTTGGCATAAACCGAATGACAATAGGGTATATTATCCTTTTATTTATTTATTTATTTATTATTTATTTCAGCATAATATGGGGGTACAGATGTTTAGGTTACGTGTGTTGCCCTTGCCCGCCCTGCCCCCTCAGTCCAGGTTTCAAATATGTCCATCCTATTGTGTGGTGCGCATTACACTCTCTGTGTACAGATATACTCGTCCCCTCCTCCCTCCTCGCCCTCCCCCCTGCCCAATATGTAATAGATGTAATTCTTATATATGCACGTATGTGTTGATCCATTAATACCAATTTGATGGTGAGTACATGTGGTGCTTGTTTTCCATTCTTGGGATATCTCGCTTAGTAGAATGTGTTCCAGCCCTTTCCAGGAGTATATAAGAGGTGCTATGTTTCTTAAAGCTGAATAGTACTCCATGGTATACATATACCACAGTTTATTAATCCACTCATGTATTGATGGACACTTGGGCTGTTTCCACATCTTTGCAATTGTGAATTGCGCTGCTATGAACATTCGAGTGCAGGTGTCT